>VYZV01020240.1:11394-33412 GCA_013401275.1 Pandion haliaetus | reverse complement strand
AAAAGGGGAAGAGAAACTAAAAATATTTACAACCATACATGATTGGAAACACAGGATAAAGACCTCCTTCTGAAACACACATGGAAGTGTACCTCTAACGATACTCCTTTGCTTAAACTAATACAATATTCATTAGTCTAAAGCTAGCTAGTGTGTAAAATTAGGGTAAATAGCTGATATTGTAACATTAACATAACCATTCTTATCTGATGTAGCTGCCCCACAGCTGTTTTCATATTGATTTAACTATTTGACTAAAAAAACCCATAGCCTTCTGACATAGCTAAACTCATATGACCAGTAATTGTATGCATTATCTGTATCTCCCCTATGAAGGTCCAACAAGGAATGGAACTGAGTAAGGGGAAAACCAGAAGAAAAAAGGCCACTATCAGACATGCACTGACTTTTTTTATTAACCGCAGAAAAGAAGTCATCACTAACTTATCTATCCACAGATTAGGGCTGCTTCTACACAGGCAGCTGAGGAACTTTCCCTGTTTCTGCCTTCATGGGTAACTTCCCCACAGTGTAAGAGACTGCCTGTGGCAATTCCAAAGTCGGGGTGTTTGCAAATGTTCTCCTCCTCACCTACCATGAAGGCAGTGCCTTAAATACCTCAAATTACACTCTCAGTCTGACTGTCTAAACCACACAAAGGGATTTTTTTCTCTGTTTCTTTACTTGCTTTTTGAGTTGCCAGAGTTGTTTTTGTTGTTGAAGTTTTTTTTTACTCATTCTTCTGAGGTATATGAGTGAAAATCAAATGAGAAATTATAGGCAATACTCTTGCTGCATATGAAAACTCAATATAAAACTTTTAGCCAGATCTTTCATATGTTACATGGTAAAACAGTACCCTTGGAAAAAAAAAGCACATCCCCTTGAGCTGCCATGGATCTAAAAAAGCGTAAGGTTAGGAGCAGAGCCTGGAATGAAAGATTGCTTTCTCATGTGTATATGAGAACAGCACAGCAGATTTAATTAATTATCTGGCTGAAGAAAGTCACCAGTTCTTATATGTTTTTTAAGAGAACTAAATAATTTGTTTCTGATATGTACATTTCTAATATAAAATCTTGTGGTTACTAGTGTATTGCCAAGGGTTGTGATACAAAAACTAAAGAACCAAAAAGAAATCTTGTGAAACGTTATAGGATGGGTACAGTTTCTATATAATTACAGTAGGGGTACCTTCTTCAATGGGGCAAATACGATGTAGTGTGGTCCTTGAATCACCTCTTACAAGGCATTTTATCCCCAGTAAGGTTTACTTCATATTATAATGTCAGGAATAGTGCCTCTGCATGTATATGAAGTTGAGTTTCCTTTAACACTGTTTAAATACTGCAGCTGAATAATTTCATTCAACCTTTCAGATTATGAAAACAATTAAGAGCTAAGATTAAAATTATAATTGGTGCCTGTAATTGAAAAGCAGATGAAAGAGACATGCACAAATGTGTCATACCATTTTCTTCAGGTTGCAGGTCTAACAAGTCATCTATGGCACCTAAAAGCAAAAAAGAAAGGAAAAAAAAAAGCAACGCAACAGAGGAAGATATGCAGTACACTGACAATCAATATGTATACATCTAAAGGTAGTTTTCTTAAGTCTCTTCACCTGAGTTCTGCTTGTGGTTACAATTTCCTTGTAACGTGGATATGACATCCTTGCCATCATCAGCTGTAATCAAGACCCATAAACATGTCAAACTGTACCTGGCACAAGACCACGCTTATAAACAATGTCACTATAAGATCAACATGCAATGGTTGTTGGTATTCATGTTTAAAAGGAACCTGGTCACTATAGATGAAAGAACAAAGATATAAGCATTTCTAAGAAGTTAGGCACATTTCTGAATAATAACCTGGGGGGGCATCTTCCTTTGAATCGCCACCTGCCACACTAGCCCATCTCCAGGCTGAGCGCACCTAAGTGAGGCAACTGCAAGAATCAGACAGATCTCTGCTGTCCTCCAGAAGCAGACACACTTCTTTTAGAAGCTTGTACTTACACAGACCAGGAGAGAGCACAAAAGTGCCAAGACCTCATCACTCCCTAAATCGCCTTCCTTGACAATATGTTCTTCCTCATGACGCCAACTCTGGGAATGGGGAGAAGGAATCTTCCCCCAAAGCACCCCAGGTCAGGATATAAGTAACAGCACCTCTTGTCCTGCAGGAAAATAAATGGGCTAACGCCAATAGGAGGGAAAACATATAGCTCAGGGTTATAGCTATCAGAGGTGAAAAAACACCACTGCACCCCAACTGTAAATACCTTAAGTTCTGAGCAAGTTTCTTAGATTAGACATGGAATCAAAACAATCATCTAAATTCTGACTATCAGTGAAGAGAAAGACACCTCCCTCAGGTGATTAATTCCATTTAAGATGTGTAGCAAAACAGGAGGGATGAGTTACCTGCTGAACATGCCTTTCTCTCCCCATTAACTGTTGAGGAAATCTAGCTTCTAGACAACTAAGGCTGTAGCTCTAAACGCAAATGAAGGGGTTGTTCACAGTATTGCCAGAACTGGAAGGCAGATCTGCTGGAAGCCTCAAACTTGAGGACGGAAAGGAAAACCAGAATTCTCTATAGGGGAATAAAAATTGAATGCCAAACCCTTTCAAGAGAAACTTCAAGGTGCTTTCAGAACTAAATGAAACAGAGCAGCCTGCTGTTTGAGTCATATTGTTTTAACAAGGCTTTACTAGGACAATACCAGAAATGTCCTACCAGCACTACAATCAGCTGGTCATTTAAGGACCCACAATCACATCTGATTACACTCTATATAGATACAGACAAGAGAGGCACAAACACACATGGACAAATATACATGATGCTTCCATAAAAGGACAATGCATAAAGCTAAAGGGGAAAAACCCAACCCTAAACTGACTGGCAGAGGGGAAAAAAAATAGAAATCAGAAAGAGAAGTTCACGAAAGGTGGAGGATGGATGGCCACAATTCTGTGATGAAAAAAGTACAACTGTTACTGAAAGCCTGCCTTAGTTCAGTGATAAACATGATGGAGCCCATCTTAAAAATATCCATAGTATATTAAGGGAAAATGGAGAGCAAGCGATAAAAAATTTTAAGTTATGAAGTAGAAGCAGTTCATAAGGAAAACTAAGAAGAAACACAGCTCCATCACTAGTAGCACTACATCTGTATTACTTCAGTATGTACAGAGTACTTTAAGAAAAAAAAAATAAATCTTAGCAATGGCACAGACCAACTAGTGTACGGAGATGGAAAAATGGTAGCAGAGCAGGCAGAAGTATTCCAAAATACTTCACTTCCTTTTAGGGGCGATGGAGAAAGAGACAGAACGAGGTATTTATATTATGGACAACGGTGAAATACTTTACAGCCCATAACTGAGATTCTAGAAAACATCTGCTAAGAAAATATAAGTCAGATTTAGTATCCAAGATTATTAAAATACCTCATCAAAGAGATATCTAATTAATTGTGAAAAGGGTGAAACTTCAAAACACTGGAAAAGTCCTAATACTGTGTCATTATTAAAAAAAAAAACCCATACAACAACAATAGTTAATTGCAATTAAGCAATTGTAGGTAACTATGGGCTAGTTGCTCACTGTTACTCCTAGGCAAAACATTAACTGAATCCCATATGGGATTCAGCAAAAGAATACAAGCATAATAAATGCTCCTATAATAAAAGGTGTTTTTATGGAAAGCAGACCTAGTTAAAAAAAACCAACTAATTTAATTCTTTGATAAAACTATGAGCTTTCTTTGGTAAAGATGTTTGTTTAGAAACAACTTGACTTTGCACTGCATAGCCTTCCAGCTAAAAAGTTAGCACTGCATAATATCTATAATGAACATATTGAATGGATTAGGAACATGACAACTAACAGATGTCAAAAAACAGTTGTTAGGAGAAATAATTGCAAAGTAGAAGTGTTTCTAGTTTAGATCTGCAGGGTTTAAGTGTTACATCCATCGCTATTCAATGGCTTTAGCAGTCATCTGGAAGTAAACACAAAATCACTCTTGAAAAAAATGTGCAAACAACTAACAGACTATCAGAGGTGGTCATTCACGCCAGTCATTCGTTTCTGTAGTCAGAGCTGGGAGAATTTAATAACACTAAGCTGTAAGTTATATCTATAGGAATAAGGAATATAAGCCATGCTGCAGGAAGGAAGAATGAGTCCTGGAAAGCTGTGACCAAAAGGAACTGAGTCGTGATAAACAACAAATTCAAATATAAGTTTCTAACTTGACGTTGCAGCAAAATGAGATATCCTTGGATACAGAAACAGGAATGTGATTTTACCTTCTAGAAACACGACAGGAGAGACCAACATCAGAAATGTCTTGTCCAGTTATATATTTCACATTTTAAAAGGGATGTTGCAAAGTGGAATGGAAACAAAAACTTAAAAAATAAAGGAGTAGAGAAGATGTCTTCAAAGACATCAATATGGTTAGCCTATCAAAATGAAGATTTAAGAGGAGTCTTGATTTTAATGTAGTACCTTTTAAGTATCTTCATGGAGGATAAACCACCACATATTAAAATGATTCTCCATTAATTTAGTAGAAAAAGATATATTATAAGCCATGGCATTATTTAGGCCTGAAGGAACTCTGGGGGTCATCTTGTCCAAGCCCCTTGTCAGAGTAGAGTCAGCTATGAAGTTAGATCAGGTTCCACAGGGACATGTCCTGTCAAGTCTTGAAGATCTCCAGGGATTAAGATTCCACAGCCCCTCCAGGTACTTTTCCCAGCACTTCACCACCCTCGCCACAAACGCTCTTTTCCTAGTGTGTAATCAGAATTCCCTTTCCTGTTGCTTTTGTCCATTACCTCCCATTCTTTCACTGTGCACCTCCAATTAGAGCCTGGCTGTGTCACTGGGTTAATAACCTATCAGGTCACTGGCAGCGGCTGAATATGACTTTGCCTAGCTTTTGGACAGAAGTTCCACTGAATTCATCAAGTTTTTAAGAGTACATGTTTAATCACTGGAACAAACTAGCAAGCTAAGTTGCATACTTCCCTTATCTCAACACCTACTAATTTGTAGATCCTTTCCTTGAAGACATGCCCAACGTAAGAATTACGCTTTGGAAGACAAGCTATTTGACCTATCTGAGAATAACTGAATGAAATGCAGTGGAATATAACATGCAAAAGATTAGTTTTAACATCTTCCTGGCCTTAAGTTTTATGCATTTGTAGGGATTTGCTGGTGAAACTGAACATATAGGAAATAAACAAAAATTAAAAAAATGTGTTATGGCACTTATGAAGTTATGGTAACATGAAATAAAATACCTGAATAGTTTGATTCCTTGGTATGGCTCTCCTCATCTAATGAGATCAACCTTAATTTGAAAGAATAAGAAAAAAATTGAGGAAATAATTCTCAGGCTATAGAATAATAATAAGTTTATCTCTTTTTGGTCACATCATTACAGAATCATCTCAATAAACAGTAATTCAGATAGACTCTTGCATTTGCTGCATATGCTGGTCTGTTATTAACTTTTATTTTTTCATTGGCGTAAGTCTGCTGAAAACCAAAATTAGATTGAAGACCAACTATCAAAACCTACCACCCTTCCACTTTTAATCTGACTAAATCTCTGTAATGAAAAGTACAGTGTATTCTGCTTTTCCAGATTTGGTCTTTCATAACTATCATGAAGCAGGTACAACTATTCCCCCCAAAAAACCAAAAAACAAACCCTCAAAACCCAATCAAAAAACCCCCAACCACTTTGCACTTCTCTTTTTAACAGCAACTAATTAAAAATCAAGTCAGGTGAGTTTTGTCCCATGTCAGCACGTTTCTAAAAAACCAGATCAGCAGTGTTGATGAAAAAGCTCTTGACAGAAGAAAAAGCTGTGGTTTACATGCAATTCTTATACAAAGGTAATCTCTTCAATGAAGAATATATACTTTCTAACTGCTATTAATTTGTGTAAAGGCATTCAACCAGTAGGGAATGAAGCAGCCACAGGGCTGATGTGGTGGTGAAGCGGACTGCGTAGGCACATTCCTCCTCTCCTCTAGTAACAGGACAGGAGGAGCCACCTCCCCTGCTCTTGAGGATAGGCTTGTGGCGGAGCAGAGGAAAATGAGATTCAGGCCAAATTCTAGTATAATGAATGTTTACTGCAAACGGAAAGTTCATGAGGATTTTAAAAGCTTTGTTTTGTGTAATTCTTCTAGAATATTAGATGTTTGTTTATGGTTTGTTTTAGACAGCAAAATCATGACATATTTTTCTCCCCTCACTTTTATGACAGACTAGGAAAAAGATAATCCATAAATAAAAAAATGTACAACCATGACATGGTATCTGATGCATTTGCTGGTAGATGCCAATGCACACATCTTGCATAAATCATGCATTCATTCTAGAACTTTATATTCAACATTGAGGAAAACAATTGTTTATGAAATTCTTTATTATTGTCATGAGATGCAGCAGATTCAAGGAAATGCTGTGGAGACAACCACCTGCCAAACAGTACTTGGCCAAATTGTTTCTCATCTGAATAGCACCAAATCTGACCAATATATAAACTGGTCAGTGACTCCGAATCTAAACAAGTAAAAGGACTGGAAAACTGAACTCTTTAAAAATCCATTAGTATAAATAGCCGAGCAAAATCCACTAATCGGTCAAGCTGTTGTCTGCTTTTTGACAACTGATCCTTTGCTGGGTGCTTCATTTAACCAGGAACAGTCAAAACAACAGGTGGCAGCAGGATTATACCAATGCTGCATCTCCTTGCAACTGAATCCTGATGGTCCTGTAGCAGAGGGATCACATCTCGTTCTCCTGTTCTCCTCTCCCCATAGCAGCCCATTCATAAGTCTCTCTCACCTCAGAGCTACAGGTAACTCAAACCTTGAAAGCATCAGCTCAGTTGGATGTACATTATACTAAGTACCTACTGCTTCACTGGATTACTAACCGATGCTGTATACATTACAAAAACTAATCGCTGCTCAAAGCAATCGGGAATCCATATCCTATTCCCAGGTGAAAGGAGATGCTGGTGAAGGGAAAAATACAATGCTCATATATCTTCTCCCACGTGTAGTTGTTTACTATTTCTTCTACTAAAGAAAAAATGAAGCAAAAGCTGAAAAATAAAGAGAAGGCTAGGAAAGATGAAAAACATATAAAGGTTTAATGGGTCTTAAAGTTCTTAATTTCACCATAAAGTTTATTAGTTTTCAGGTACACACTACAACACTTCAGGAATTCTTGTATTAAGCTGACTATTAGCTAGTGTGATCAGACTAGCTGTGTCTATATTTCCATTTATAAATGTTTGGTGACTTCAGCAATCAGAAAGCAGATTATAGACAGAAAATATTATTTTAATATAGAGGCCATGTGACTTACTGACTCCGCTGATCTTGTACTGATTTGGTGTTCTCAATCTGCAGGTCCTCCTTTTCCGCTTTTTCTGTTAGTTTATTCACAGGATCTTGTAAGCTCTAGATCATAACCATAATATAAATGAAGAGAAGAAAACAAAGCAGAATCAGGGAAGGAAAAGTGTGTCACTGAAGGCCAAACCAGACTATAGAACCTATGTAAATTAAGCAAGAATGGTTTTGAGCTGTATCAAAACTGTATCTGACTCAGACAAGCAAAATAAAAAATGTTAGAAGATACTCATTCAAATTGAGTTACATGAACACACTTTATATAAAAAGATGACTCCTGGCTATTTCTAAACTCATGTTCTGTCTCCAGTATTTCTAA
This sequence comes from Pandion haliaetus, assembly GCA_013401275.1. Taxonomy (NCBI): domain Eukaryota; kingdom Metazoa; phylum Chordata; class Aves; order Accipitriformes; family Pandionidae; genus Pandion; species Pandion haliaetus. The sequence goes on along the minus strand of VYZV01020240.1, from coordinate 25,626 downwards.
GTAAAACCATCTATACCATGTGCAAAGCAGGCACTGACAGCCTGTTCCTTTGCCATTTTGGGGGTTTGCCTCTTTTTTCCCCTCCTTTTTTGCCTTTTTTCTTTTTTAAAGTTGAGAAAAATTCATTCTTTACATCTATTTGTTCCTCATACACTGCTTCTTTACTTCTTTTCTCTTTTTTCCTCACACAACTATTCACACAACCTTGGCAACTGCAGTGTAGTGGGAAGGTACTACTTGTATCCTGAATCTGAAAATGAGGGTTAAAATCTTGGACAATTAGTTAGATGGAGGCCAGGTATGTATTACAAAACCCTACTGTCCCTTTGCAATGTGAAAGGCCATGCTACAAAATAACAATGTGCAGTTTCACAGTCAGCATTTTTATAACCAAAATTTGGACATGTGAACAAGCCAAGACATAAAGTATTATAGACTGAGTCTTTGAGATTAGAAGTGATAAATATACTAATGGTTGTCCCTGTTATGCATTAATTAGGATTTCTGTATGAAAAATTAAATAACTGAAGATAGTAATTATATAATTGCAGGTGTTAGCAATGTGAATATTTGGACCTATCGAATGGTTTTTCCTGTGAAGGTGAAAACACATTCCTCTTTCCAAAGTCCAACTCAGTTTCTGAAAAATAAAACCACGTTTCATGTGAATAGTCCTGGCCACTTCTACTTAAGTTTATTTATGTCTTGCTCATACCCATACTAGGGCATCTCACCCACCTGCTCCCCCCACCCCCCAAAAAGCTGAGGCTAAAACAAATAAGCCACCTTTTCTGCAAAACTTAACAAACACAAAAATGTAGTGGTTTTGCATCTGGAGTTTTAACAAAATGGTAGTATGTTTCATCAGAATAATAAAACAAAGAAAAAACTGTGGCCACTACATCCATCTCATCTATTAAATAAAGTTAGAGTCCCTAGCCCATCTGTTACAAGGAAAGCATTGCCAGGCATGTCACAGGTCTTGTTTGCACTGCCCTGTTAACCAGGACAGATGAGTCCCCAGAAGAGGCATTCCAGTTTCTGCTTGGCTCAGTACTTGTCTGTATGAGGAAATGTATACTTCGGTGTTTCAGGAACCAAACTAATGGGACCTGTCATGTACTGTAGTTGCATTTTTTTTTCCTCTTAGTATGTTAATTCTTCTATCTAGAACCACAGATTAATTTGTCATAAACACTTCTAGCACTGCAGATATCATGCATCAAAAGACAAGGGATCACAAAAGCAGCAATAATAAACAGAGGCTTTAAAGACATTTACCTTATTCTGTGGTTGCCACTTTTTTTTGACACTGTAACAGTGCTAACCAGAATCACATGTAAGTGTACTTCTTGGATTCTGAATAATGGACACTAGCCACCTCAGTTAGATCACCTTTGAACGAATGTTACCCTTTAACTGCATTTGTAGCGGGTATTGATTAGACTGCATTTCTTGTACTAATAAAATTGATAGGAATTATTCCATTGACTACAAGAAGACCTGGATTAGAGTTCAAAAATGTAAGAATATGCACTATACTTGCACAAAAGAGCAGTGCAGAGAAAGGCAGCAGAGCTTTGCATTATGGGGACTGTACTGCTTCAGGCACTTGAACCATCTTGGACACTTTTACAGTAGGACACACAGTTCACTGTAATCAGGAGGCGATGGTGCAACAGTTGTGGTGCTCTGCCTGCCACTAAGTATAGCAGCACAAAGCCTGCCCAAAGAAGGATGTAATGGTTTTGAATAATAAACAGAACTACTTTAACCACTGCCTAATTATACAAGTTAAAGACAATTATCAGAAATAAAATCTCCTGCATCTTCACCAAGAAAAATACAGAGAAACCAGCATCATTCTTTAAGGAACTGTGTTTTATGATGACTTCATGAGTGTTTCAGGAAATCCATATTTAAAGGACTGTGATCAAACCACGGAAACAGCATATAGAAATGGAGTTCACAAGTACCTTGGGAAGGAAACAGCATGATAATAATGGCAGTTACTATTTCCTGTATTAGAAAAATAAACATAGCTCTGAAATAGCTTCAGTTTCAATGGAGATTATGACAAAAATTGTTAAAAATTAGCAGCTGTATTTTAATGCAGTAATCCAATGTATCAATTTAATTCAGACAATATTCCCTCAAATTCTGATAGCAAATGCTGAAATTATTGTCCTCTCCCCTGCCTCCCTCTACTCCACATCTTGATGTGCGCTACAAACTGAGATATCTTTTAAAAAAGATTTTAAAAAGCTAGAGAATGGGTGTGAAATAAAGCTCAGTGTTAAAAAGCCACTGTCAACTGTTTTCTAAACATGAACCCATGGTACTGTGATCACTACTGTCAGCACATACAGAAAGCAAACTATGATATTCTCTTATCTCCCATCAGAAGAAGGGAAGAAGTCCCACCATCTAGAAAGTGTAGAGATCAAACAAGGCTGTAAAGACAGACTGAGTTCAGACAAAAGCAAGCACGCTTCAGTTGGGTGTGTGAAGCACCCCTGACTTCGCTGGCACAGAGCAGACAAATGCTTAACTTCACAGCATGCTTCTGGTTGCTCACGTGAACTGACGCAGACTTTGTTGTGAGCTACATCAGCATGTGGCTTAAGGTAGGATCCTTGCATGCTTAGAAAGCTGTCTTCCTAGCTTTATTATTTCTCTTTTACTATAAAAATCAGGGTAAGACCGTACACACTAGCAGAGCAAGTTCACAGTCATCCACTCTGCCTATCTTGTCTGTCTCTACAACCAAAGTCAGCCAGTGATATTTTGCTTGCTCCCAATATTCAGACTAAATATCCAAGCCAACAAGAAGTTCCTTTGCTGCAGAATTAACTCTGGTTCCAGCTCAGGCACCATTCCGAGGCTGACTGCTACTCCCTCAGAAAATTCCTTCACCTGCATCTGGGGTGCTTTCAAGTCCAGCCAAGGTAATCTGGACTGCACACAAAACCTGTCCTCTGCAATTAAATCACCAGAGTGTTGACAACGCACTCAGCTAGGCCACAGTTCCCCCAAGTGCCTTGGACAACTACTGCACTTCCCCTTGACTGAGAAAGAATCAAAGCAACACATCCCAGGATGTCATGACACATATGGAGAATTGCAACACCACTGAGGAGACAAAAACTTGGATATGTTTCATTTGGGGGGAGGGAGAGCTGAAAGGGAAGAGGAAAAGCAGGTAGTCGCAGAATTTCCTCATGGAGATTCATCAGAAAAAAAACCCCAAACCCCCACAAAAACCCTAGAGATATAAAATTATACGCTATCTTGCCTATGAGTAAAGTCATGGTGCAACAAACAGAAATAAGAAAGGCTACCAGACTACAGCAGAGGTCAGCAGAAGGCAACAGTATTGTAGTACCTGTTTGGACAGAGTTCTCCAAACCATGTAAGGAGTACAGGCAGCAGTGTTCCACTTTGCACGGAAATAAATGGATGCACTGAGATTTACGCCTTTTGACTCCCTTACCAGGGCTGTTATTATTTCTAGGCTCATACGAACTCTTCAGGAAGTTTGGTATTATAGCATTAAAATGTAAAAAATGCAACTAAATATTCATTAAGTAACTAAGGCAAATAAATGGTGACAGAAATTAGAAAGAAGTATTATTCATGAAAAGTAGCCCCTGAAATAAATTTGAATTCATTTGCTATATGGTAATTTCAAGACAATGAAACCTTGAAGGCTTTACCAGAACAGCAGCCCATCGTCTTTAATATTACAGCAATGGATACAGTAACGGATACTTTTACATCACGATATATAGAGTTGTTAGCACATTAATAATCATCTTTCATCAAGCATAAAACTCACAGTTAGGAAATACAGCTGCAATAGCACAATTATACTACTCTCAGCATATACCCTGAAGCAAAGAAAACAAATGGGCTGCTTTTCATTAAGGGAGTTTGGCAAACATCTCTAAAGACAATGTTTTCTTTCCAGAAACAATCCCGAGAGGCATTTAAGAGTCTCTTTCCTGAGGTAAACCTGGTACATGAATATATTCATGCTACAAAATACAAACAGTAATTTTCCAGTACATAGCACCTTCTATTTTTTCAGTAAGACAATCTACGTCTAAGTAAAATATTAACAGTTTCTTTAAATTCTTGTTTTAAAGTAAAACACTAATCCTACATACATGTATGCTTAGTTTAATTCAGAAGGATCACTTGTATGAGCAAAATTAAGCTGTTCGTATCAGAACTGGAATCACAAACGATAAAAATGATTTTTAAGCACCAAAAGCAGAATTTTCTTTTAGGAAAGATCCCTTTTAAGATGTAAGACAGGGAAAAATATTCTAAGAGAGGTAACTCCTGATTAAACACAGAAATGGGCACATTGAAATATTTTATGTACTTTTTAAGCAATTATATATTCTGATTATGTATTTGTAATGCATAAAGTCAACAGCAGACCTGGCATCTTCATTGAGTACATTTTTAGACCAAAAGTTTCTCCATCAGAAGCTACACTTACCATAGATCAGCTATAGCCATTTATTATACTTCATAAAAATATAATACCATGTAATCTCAATGTAGCATTAGCTTGCAGCTCCTTCTTAATATATAGTTACTCTGGTGTAAACATATGATATGACTGGTAGGGATCAGTTCCCTAACCATAAACATCTATTGTTATTCCACACCCAGGTCTAGCAGAGGAGACACAGGACTCATGGGAGACCCACACCCTTCAGAAATGACAAGCAGAGGTGAGGTGATACCCTAGTAAGGCACCTGAAGTAGGAGCAAACATCTATTCTCTTATGCAACAGAATCTCACCTGATGCAACCACCAGAATTTGTTTTAATCTCCTTGCAATCATTTAATGTAAACAAACTACTACTTGGGGGAAAACAGATCATAGAGGAGACTTAACTTTGGTATAGAAAATAATCCCACACTCTAGAGAATGAAAGAAAGAACTGATAGTAAAAGGCAGTAACATAGTCTTATTCCCAAGCAGCTGTTTTCTGAAAGCACAGACTTTCATGAAATGCTGTAGTATAAAACTACCTCCTGATTAGCATCATTTCTCAGCATACATAGCACTGCAAAAACAGGAAATCACATCTTTTCAGCGCAGGAGGCCAGCAATAAAAATGGTTAAGATTCTCGTAACAAAGACAGGCTGCATCCTAAACACACTACAATATTCACAACCATTTTTACAGTTACTTTTTGCTTCAAGGGACTGCTTGTTACACACGTATGGACTCAATATAGATTGTATTTCTTCATCATGATTCCCAGCCTAATTTCAAATTTAAATTATACTGAAATCTTTCACGGGAGGAAGTTCAAAAGATAACAAGCATCCCCAAATCTCTCTCATCCTCCATCACAAGGGTACTTCACACTCCAGAACAGGTGCATTTTCTGTATAAGTTTCTCTCCAAGGTGTCCAAATGTTACTATACATTTTGAAACATCACGTCTTGTTCAGATAATCACATTTTTAGATATAAAAGAGAGTAAGAAACAAATATCCAGCAACAATATAGGCTACCTACACAAATTAGACTGGAATTGGTTTGTATCAAAGCAAAGAGGAAAAAANGAAATAAAGGGGACTTTCTTTTGTGGCTTGGAGGTTAATTGGCAAGCCTGTATGCAATTACTAGCAATGTCAATATAACTATGGCAAACTGTCTCCTGCTGAAATCTGGACATAACCTCTGGCTAAAATCCATCTTCCATGACATGGGACTATGCAAGAAAGACTCTTAGAGTTATGTTAACTTCACAGCAAATGAGGGCTTCTCCTGCAAGACAGGATTCTTCAGAGGCCAGGTAAGATGAAACAGTTTGAGCTCCCTTTTACTTTTGTCCTCTATCAGGAGAGTCTGAGCTTGAAATTTGTTTGTTTGGTCTGTTGTGGTGTTTCAAGCTACAGCAGTAAGTTTCCTCAAGCTCTTTATGCACTTCAAAGTTCAGAAACTGCTCCCTCCCAACCCACATTCTAGAAAGCCATTTTAAATATAGCATAGTCATGTACAGATAAGTTTGGTAGTGTGGGGTGAATTAAACCTTATACCTTCAGGTGCTTCTTTTCCAGGAGCTCTGGGGTGGCCACAAGCTATATAGCATAATACAGCCCAACTTCCACTTCTACTTGTCACATGCACAAGCATTTCGTGGATTGAGGCTATAACTTGTAATTGTTTTCAAACTGGGTTGTCTCTCCAAGCAAACAGTGGCTTTGCCGCAAGCTGTTCATTCCTCATTTTCATCCCAATGGTAAACCTTCCATCAGACCTCCTTCAGAAAAATGTTATTTTTCTCCCATGCAAACAGGATCAGCCAATGACAGTTATTACACTGCACAAAATAACTATAGAACAAAGATGTCTATGGGGATAACTGGAAAGTTGACTAATTTTTTCAGTGTTTTCCCATTCCTCTACTGAACTTCGAATTGCAGCTAGCGAAACAACTTCATATGCAGGGGCAGGCATAATCAGGAAAATGCATAGTGCTGAGTGATTAGTTTTAGATACCTGGCAAAACTTTCAACTCAGACTTCAGTCAGATATTGCACATATTCCACATTCAAAGATTACAAAGGATCAGCAAATACCACTAGTCAAGCAAATCAGTATTTCCCAGAGCAGTTAAGGGTTAAAAAGTCTGAGTACAGGTGTGGGAACACTAAGCATCCACGCATTCATACTCAGTCCTATAAGGTGTTCTTAAAGAGCATGAATTTTTAAAAACAGATGCAAAGGCAAAACAGTATTAATTCACTTGTGGGATTTTGGAGAGCAAAGAAATCCATAATTCTGCTAGATTTTATGATTCTTTAGGCATAATCAAATACAAACCCAGTTAGCACTTAAACACATACTTAAGTGCAGCTCTGAATAACGTCTTCCTTGAAATATTCCTTAGTCACTGCACTCTACATGCAGTTTTTGATCCTACTAGCTAGAAGTGCATTAAACAGAAAACCTGTATTTAAATGAAAAGACAGGACAGGGATAAAATTGTCAGACAATATATGGACAAAATATGAATGTGTGCTTTCTGCATCCTTGTACGATCTCTTATTTGTTATCACTGAGCAAAACAATCATATCTATATATTCCTTACCTTTAACATAGTGAATTCATACGGCTGATAACCTTTGAAACTTTCATGGATGGCTGCCATTGTGTGCGAAGTTTTTTCCCAAAAATGAAGAAGTGTTGTCTGTAAGGTAGGATAAAATTTCAATGCAATGTTAGCTTTAACACCAATCTGCTTTCAGTGCAAATTTCACATCTTCCCTCCGATACTAGTTACATATTCTTACAGTTGAATATTGCCATGGTAACCTCTTCCAAAAAAACATGTATTAACAGGAAATCTTTCTTTTGGAGGTCAACATTTTCTTTGGATACCTGATATGTTGTTAATACATGAGAAAGGAGGTTGCATCTGCTCGCTCCCAAAAGATCCACTTTTTGACAGACATCAGTCTTCAGTTTGTCAAAGTTGAGTTTTGCATGTCGAACTTGAGCTTGAACCTTCAAACAAAGGGGCAATTGTTTATGCAGTGAATTTTTTTCTCCATTTTTCATGAAAGAGCAAACTAATACAACTTCTAGAGAAATCAGAAAACTGAACAGACTCAATTAAAATTTATATAGAACGTTACTATAGCATCAATCCCACTGAAATTAAGATATGGCAGGATGATATATGCTAAAATATGGCTCTTACTATCTTCTATGTTACTATTTTTCTAGTACATTCAGTGAAGAAATTTTGTTTTCTAACCCCTGTTTATAAAATGGATATTAGTATTAAATATATACTGAGAAGATAATAATTGGAAAACATACTCATTCTGGTATCTTTACAGAAATACCAATTCAAAGCCTGACCAACAAATTTGGACCTAAAAGTTTACTACATAATATACAAGTGCACAGGCAGAGACATCTCCATGTACCTATAGTAGGAGACAAATTACACCCACAAACTTTAAAGTCCATCTGCAACTTTTGTTGACAATACAGCACTTCAATAACTTTGAACTGCTACAAAATTTCACTCGTTAAAGTTTTCCTTCTAAAACAAAGTGCTTTTCCTGTTTATTGCTCTAAGAAAAGTATCAAGGCTCCCTTTCTTAGAAGCAAACAATTTCAGTTTCAAAGGGTTTTAGTTTTTCAAATTATTCTTCTACCACCTGGGAAGTACATACAAGACATCCTCTGTTACACAAGTCACACGTTTGACAACAATACTGGTATTCTCATGATCAGGTATCAGAGTAGCAAATTGATGTAGGTGTTTTGTACCCAGGATCCCCTATTTTTATGACAGCTTTGTACACTACCCTAATACTATATTAACAAAACAAATTTATTTAAAAAATTGTATTCAAAATTTAGTTTTCTTCCAAGAAAATGGGAAACAATCAAACCACAAAACATGATGATTTTCTTATAATTCTCTCTCAGTTACAATAAAATGTTTACCCCAAAAAACCTTCATAGTGGAAAAAAACCCACCAAATGCAAATTAAATACATTTCCCTTCCTTTACTGGCCTAACTCAGACAATAAACTGATTTTGTTCAGAACATGCAGACTGAATCAAACAAGATCTGTCAAACTTGCATGCTCCTGATCTTCAAAAGTGAATCCAGAACCTTGCAGCAAATGCCTATGCTCCGTGTTTGGTAAGGACAAATACATACATCGTAACACAATCTGAAACTTTAGGGTTACCATATTTCTAATCTTATTCTGCCAAACTCACTTAAGAGTATATGAGACATCCAACCAGGCAGAAAAACTGCAAGAGATCTGCATCACAAATTAATCAGATGACATGCTCACACAATCGTGGGACTCTTGGGTTGCTGTATACGTGGCAACTTTTTTTCACTGATCAGGTCAGCTCTGCATAAGTAATACAATAGGGCTGCACATATAATAGGCCTAATATGTTCATAATGAAGAAACTACCATCATTCAAGATTCGTGATAAATGCAGCACCTCATAGGTGAGATTTTAACTGTAGAAAAAGATGATGCCTAGAATTTTTTTTTTTTTTTAATAAAGAAACAACTATTATAAAATAGCTTTGTGGCTAGTGCATTCATCTAGAAGGGGAATTCTTCCAGGATAACTCCACATATTACACCAAGCAATCAATGATCAAATCTCGAGTTCTGGTAATAAGAACTACATCTCAAACTTCTGACCTGATCCAGTGCTCTAACCTCAAGACTACAACATCTCACCGATGACTTACTTTGTTGCTTTTGCATATTGAAGAGTTTCAAACCAAAGAGGGGTGTCCATAGCTGGAAGAGTGCTTGGGTAGTTAGGCGATGTTTTGGTGAGGTGGAGACAGATTTTAATTCCCTCAGGAAAGAGGAAATTTCTCCCATGGCTTCCACTCCTTCAGCAAGCATGATAAATGCTAAGCTATGATACAAAAAGCAAGGAGCAGCTACTGCCAAGATATCTTCCTACAAAGTACGATACTTTGTGAAAAGTCTTACCCAGTCAGAACTACACTGGCATGAGCTGAGCCTGCCCCTTAGTCTGGGATCCTCGAGGGTCTCTATGCAACTACTTTTAGCTTGTGCCTGGTGGAAGCCCGAGCAAGGCACCATGCTATCCATGCCAGGAATCGCATCCTACACACAATTGTCTAGTCAGAACAGCAGGTGGGTAAAGAGCTTATGGGCCTCCAAAATTAAGCAGCAACAGTGGAGCATGGGAGCAGTGGCAGGAGCATGGAAGCTTTATCCAGTGCTGGATAAAATGCCTTTGTCCTGCATTAGGTCCCCAAATCCTTTATTTGCTTTACCTGCAAGGGACTGAGAGCCCAGGTTTACAACTTCAGTCTAAAAAGGAGAATTGTGAAGAAAATCGTGGGCCTGTGCAAAAAGGAACTTCTAACTGAAATTCAAACATGAGATTACCTATATCTTTTGCCAGCAAGAACTGGTACAACAGGAAGGTATTTAAGATATGTTGTAGGGCTTTGGAAAACCTAGTGAGACTTGAGACTAAATTCTGATCTCAGTTACAGCCATGAAAATCTAGAGAAATTCAACTGATGTCAGTGGAAACATGTCACATACAAAAGTATATTTCACAATGGTGCAGCTGAGATCAGAATCCCCTTCCTATTCAGTATATCATAGCACTGGTGAAAACACAGCAAGAACAGCTGTGGCTTTGTAGACTGATAGTCCAAGTGAGCAAAGAATGTTAGCTCTGGGGAACAGAAATATGCTGTCAGAGATCATGGGCCACAGGAGAAAAGGAAGTACTACTAAACGTAATTGTTAATTTCTACAACTGCAAGTCTGCACAAGGACTTTATACAACAGACTGGGATTTGGGTCTACCTCATATCTCCAACTCCTTAAAAGAAGAGAAAAAATCCAGAAAACAAAAACGTGTAAAATTTTAGTTGTAGTCTTGCTGCATACAGTCTTCAGGGACATTTAGCATGAAACAATGTCAGCATTAATCTTAACTGAACATGTAATTAGTGTCTCTTAAAAGCTAGAGCATTCAAAGAGTGCTTTTATCCACAACACAACGTGGAATACCAGTATGACATGCTCATACGGATGATTCAAAATATTTAATGCTGTGTTACCAAATGCCACACATTTCTCTTGCCAACCAGGGAAGATGCAATACCATGAGAACTGTTAAATTAAGGATGCTTTCAGGTTTTTTGATATACTGAAAATTTATGGAGAAGTACTCTCCATTTTGTAGCAGCAGTGCAGGACAGCCAAGAAAGAACACTGCATACTACATCAGCATGACCTTTTGTCTTTTATGTGTTCGAATAAATGCATTGTCAATTCAAATTATTATTAGACATCTTTTAAGTTTACTTGTGGCTTCAGGAATTAGGTATAAAACCTTAGTGCTTACAAAGCATAATCTACTTAATACCACACAAGTTATCAGAACGAACCTTTGGTTTTCTACTCAAGGGAAAGCTGATGTAATGCATACTAATCTTCTCCTTTCTCTGCAATTACTCTCTAAGACATGAGAAACAGGACCTCATTGTGGTCTCAGTCTTGCAAATTTTTATTCATACATTTAACTTAATTAAAGCTGAACATACAAAATTTCTTCAAAATCCTGGTCTGAAAAGCATTAGGATTTTACTGACTGTGAGAGAACTGCACTGATCCAAATGTAACTTGCACATTTTATGATGAAAGACCTCCTAAGCATCTAAAACCGTAGGTGCTAGTTTTGAGGTTTATGCTGTATAAGAAAATTTTATGGTACTACTGACATAAAAAGAGTATTACTCTTCATCTTTTTCTAAGCAGCAACCTGGAGCAACCTGCTTTTAATTTCCCAGTGCAAACATCTAAGTACAGTATTTATGGAATATAATTCTTTAAAGAGAGCACATAAGAAAACATAAAATTGGAAAGCAGTATCATACTAAATAGCTTGGTAAACTATGAGATGCCAGATAAAAGTAAAATAATTTCAAAAGACTAAAATAAATAAGTAAATAAATAAATAAATGTTAAAATCCTAAATCCTGGGGGCTTGAAAGTCAGATACTGGAATGCTTGATTGTAAGGGCAAATATTTGCTGACACAGGTTCCTAAACCTGTATTCAAACAGAAAGGTCTCAGTCTTCAAGAGTGCTAAAAATATATTCAGACCTAGTTAAAAAAACCTATTCAGTATGTTCAGTTACTAAAATACGGATTTGTCATGTATTTTTAAGGAATCTTTATGTCCTCTACAGTACATCTGTGTTATTACTTTCTTTTAGTCTACCATAAAACACAACATTTATTTTCAGTAGTAGCTCAATTTCAGGGACAATTCAGCTAGTGAAGCATCATCTCCAAAATGAACTTATGTCAGATAAATGTATTAACTCTCTTTACATACAGTGTATTTTTGTCTCAGCATTTCTAGCATAGAAGCAGAAACAGATGCTTCCAGTCTAATTTGTCACCCAACCTTTCACTTACTTGATATGAAAAGCATGCACAGCGTGTGTATAGGCTGGAAGGAGGTGGGTAAGTAAATCAAGAGGGAAAAATGCCTGGAATATAGCAAAACTTCCTGTTGGGGGCTGTGGGTAAACTCTACCAGCAGATGGAATCTGCACAAATCTCTGCAGTAAGTATAGCACCTTCTGGCATACCTGATTGTTGTAAAGACTACATGAAAATTAAATTCAAACCGAAGCAGGCTGTAGTTTGAGGACAAAGTATTTAGCGTATAGTGTATCTTACAGCATTTCTGCATATAGCACAGAAAGCGTAAGGAACTAGATTCTCAGTTCCCACAAAACTGTAATAACTTCATAGCCTGAGTGGTGTTATGACAAGGAGCATACATTACACTTTTACATGAGCATATATACGCACNATGAGCATATATACGCACACTCATTTTTGGTTTTTTTTTTTTTTTTCTAAATACAAGATTGATGCTGGGTTTTCAGAAAGCAGAAATGGTAATGTTTCATACAAAATAATGCCTGTAACTAAAGTTTTCCACATGCAATGTGAGGACTTCCAATGTCTTGCACAGTACTAAACCTGATTTCAGTGTGCTTTGGTATGTTCTACATTTTGGAGACTACACTTTGACTCAACTGTTCCCTTGGGTTGGAATAGTATTTATTGCATTCATTAATCTCTGTTCCATCAACTTGTAGGAATAACACATAAGAACAATGGTTAAAGAACAGGTAGCATTACTTCTGTTCATCTGCTGCAGCCCTGGTTATTAAGATCTTCATTTATGAACTGACGAGAAACACTGATAAAAATTCATTTTAGGAGAGGAAATTTATAAAACGAGAAATGCCTAGCAAAAAGGAAAACTACTTGGACAGTATAATAGATCCAAATAATATCCCTTAGGTCGGACGCTGAGCAGATGTACATCAGATTTGTTCAAGAAATGTAACTATTCTTGAGATATGAATTTACATAACCTGAAGTACATAAAGAGTCAATAACACATTTCTTATATTTGCCATTTTGGACTTAATTATGATCATCTGCGCTTGTGCATGCATGCCCATGCACCTCATCCTATTAAGCTTGATTAAGCAAATTTGCAGTCATGTTGCAATTCACGTAAAGTACTTAATTACCATTGCATGTCTACCTGTCTCATTGTGGAAAGCAACAGAAGTAGGGTCTGCTTTTCTGCCACAAAATAACAACCAGTATGTCAGCTTTGAAAGAGAAGTTTACCTGTGTGTGAGGAGAGGAAAAACTGCAGGTGCACCTGCCATACAGACTGCCTTTTTCTTCTTCTCCTATGCAAGACTAGCAGAGTGGAGCAGTTACGAATGACTCAGATTCCCAGTCACTATAGCAGTACAAGCAAATAACACTGAAGTGACTGTCAAAAATATAGATATCCTGTGTCACAGTAGTTTAAACGTATCAGCAAATGTGGAAAGACAGTAGATAAGTGAAAGCTGAATTAAATGTGTATTAGGCTAGTTGCACTGTAAGAAATAAAGATTCTGGAAAGAAAACTGGCACAACTTTCTGGTATCCTAAAATGGTAGAAAACTCTCATATACTGACTTGATCAAGGCAAGTCTATCACAAGATACAATACAGCACAAAGACTTTTCAGCCACCAAAGACCATTTTTCTAGTGTCTGAAACATTCATGGTAAGAAATAAACTAACTATTCAACTGGTGATATCCAACATTATCCAATGAAATCAATGCCTACGCAAATAATTGCAAGTATCTACTAGCAAATTACCTGCCATAATTACCCAGAAATTTTATATTTAATTGAAGCATCTAATTCACCTGTTCAGATTTCTCACTGGAGGCTGCAGAATGTTCATGACAATCCTAGAACTGAATGTAAGCAATAGAAGAAGAGCGCTAAAGTACAGCAAAGAAAAAGAGGAAAGAAAAAAAGAAAAAAAAAGAAGGCAGAAGCAATGCTATACCCCTCCATAACAGAATATAGAGAAATGCAGCTTAATATGGATTAGCTTAGCAGTAGCGGCATTTCACTTTATTTACTGGGACCAAGAACAATCATGTTTCTCTGCCAAACAAATCGACCTGAAACATCAACTGTCTACAAACAGAACGACCATAAAGTCATCATACGCTGGTAAAAAGTTTCTCTTCCTTTAACCATAACACTTTTGTTTCTAGTCAGAACAATCAAATCTCCATGATTTTAAC
>VYZV01020230.1:3488-13615 GCA_013401275.1 Pandion haliaetus | reverse complement strand
TGCAAGAACAGGTGCCAGAATTTTATATGAGACTTCCTAGCAATTTTCAAATGTTTTAATCTGTTTAAACTTTTTATTAGTTTGATCACAGAATTTACCTTTTGTAAAAGCATTTACCCATTGTTTCAACGACTTAAAAGTGCAGGAGGTTAACACTAATTTGTTCACTTAGGTTGTGTATGTGTCTGACTTCTTCAAAGTGAGAGGATGTACATTTCAACCAAAAGAAGATTCCCATACAACCCTACATGAGACTCCAACAAATGGAAATCACTTTGGCAGCAATCATCAACCATGAAGAACAACCCAACTCACCTGTCTTGCTCTCTGAAAGGAAAACAATTTCACAAGTCTAACTATGTAATATAAGTAAATGCCTTTAAGGGACTGCTGCTGCTCTCAGATGCTCACTTTACATGTATATAGTAACATCTGCCACAGTTATTGTATATCTAAAATTTAAATTTCTGTTGGTTCAAGCTCCTGCTTAAAAGAAAAAGCTTATTAAAATCGTAAATTTTTATTGAAACGTGGTAACAGTTATACTACGTACACTGCTATTTGTACATGCCTTGTTGAAACAACTGTGGTTTAAATACACACCATTAAAAGAAATAATGACTTGAGCTGGATGTAGCACGTGAAGCTGATGAACTTCTTCCATAATGTGAATCTAGTACTGTTTTTAGAAGATATCTTCTGTTACAGGTAAAGGCTTGCAGCAAACACAATATCTCTCTTGATTTTTGTAATCCCTATTAAAAAGGAAAACAGTATTAATATCCAGCACTGACACAATCACCTTTATAAGTACAGTTACAGGCACGTAATACTTAGCAATAGAGGAAATGTTAAGTCTTAAATGGAAGTAATTGTACATCCCTTGTCAGTCACAAACTGGGTTAAACTGTCCGTACGCATCAAAACACTACCTTTAAGTCAAACTTTATAACAGAGATGTTATCCGGAAACAGAGCAATGATGCTGTTTACCATGAAGTCAATACCAGAAGCTTGTATTACCAAATATTGCCCTACCTGTCATCCCCACCTCCCCAGTTCCCTTTCATGTGCTTTATACAATTACTTCATATACCATGGAAGTGAAATACATACCCTCTGCAAACTTATTTTCCAACTCTGTGTTTCCAATGGCTTTTGCAGCCTGGCACATCTGCCGAAGCAATTCTTCTAGCCTTCTCATGCACCGAATTATGCTCCCTGGATAAAAAGAGTGAGGGAAAACTTTGTATCCCCTGCCACATGATGTCACTGAATAATTCAGTTGCTTAAGCCCACTTTGGATCAAAGCAATAGTTCCTTCTCCACCCATGTTCAGTTTACCTAGAAGCCAATGGTAAGAACAGCCATATGCCTAAAGCTTCGTTTCTGTTTACCAGTACATTTCTCCATCAGGCATTTCCTTGAAGCTATCTCCAAATGCTTGTCCTGTTCTTGTTGTCTTCTACTGTCTCACAACCTCGTAACTAATACCTAGTCAGGCTGACTAAAACCTAGTCAGTTTCTGGGCTGTTCAGCAATTCCTAGTGGATATTTCTTTCAAGTACTTAAGACTTCCTTCTAAAAACATACAGGTTTGGAGGATTCCCAAGTTTGCTGCTTCAAGAACTACCACACAGATTTTTGGGGTGGGTGTTTGTGTTTATTTTTTTTTATAGCCCTTAGTTCTTTAGCTGGCAGTAAGCAGACTACCTTAGTACTCCAGTGCCGCTCAAGAGTCTATGGACCACTCTACCACTCCATTGCATGCTTACAGTAATGCATACAAGCTCAGTCCTGACATAGCTCCTACACTGCAACCTAACACCCACTGTAGTTTCTTACGCATTCATCTCCTTTAACTTACTTCTCAGCTTGGCCCACGTCACTGTAACAAGTTTCACAAAATGACCCTAATGCTTATGCTCTTCCAGCAGCCTGCAAACAGTGCTGTTTCATTTTCTCCAGCTTTGTCTCACACCTGCAGTCAAAATTATTATATGCAAAATAACTGTCATAGGGTAAATATGAGATGAGTGGAATGAGTGCACCCCTGCAGAGAAATGCTTGGGGGTACTGGTGGACGGAAAGCTGGACATGAGCTGGCAACATGCACTTGCAGCTGCATCAAAAGCATGGCCAGCAGGTCAAGAGAGGTGATTCTGCCCCTCCACACTGATGAGACCCCACCTGGAGTACTGCGTTCAGCTCTGGGGCGCCCAACATAAGAAAAACATGGACCTGCTCACCACAAAAAATGATCAGAGGGCTGAAAAACCTCTCCTATGAGGACAGGCTGAAAGATTTGGGATTGTTCCACCCGGAGAAGAGAAGGCTCCAGGGAGACCTTGTTGCAGCCTTCCAGTACTTAAAGGGGGCTTATAAGAAAGATGGGGACAGACTTTTTAGTAGGGCCGGTAGTGATAGGACAAGGGTTAATGGTTTTAAACTGAAAGAGGGTAGATTCAGACTACATGTAAGGAAGAAATTTTTTATGGTGAGGGTGGTGAAACACTGGAACAGGTTGCCCAGAGAGGTGGTAGATGCCCCATCCCTGGAAACACTCAGGTCAGGTTGGATGGGGCTCTGAGCAACCAGATCTAGTTGAAGATGTTCCTGCTCATTGCAGGGGGGTTGGACTAGATGACCTTTCAGTGAAATACCTCTAGACAACGCGTAATACCTGGAGAAAAACTGTCCATATGAGAAGAACATTGTACAAAGCTGTGGGGAAAGTGAGAAGTTAAGAAAAGTAAAATAACACTTCTCTTCTAAAAAACATTCATTAGGGCATGTCAGTTTCTACAGTAAGAATACTTTATGTGTCTGTAAAACCTATTGCAAGAACATGAGGTCAAAAAACCCATACATAGTCTGTTGGACACAAAGCCAAAGCAAGTGAACTGTGTGCAGGCAGCTCCCCCAGGCATGGCCGTGCTGTGCTATGGCAGGCCCTGGCTCAGCTCTCAAAGATTCTGCTCGTCTCCATTTACAAGACCAACTCTGACAACCGATCCAAGGAGTACTCATTTACAGGCAGCATAGCTGGGGTTGTTGCAGACATATGTTCTTTGTGCATGAAAAAAACCTGCATTTTTCAAATAACTGAATAAATTGTGTCTATATTTTCACAAAACAAAACTGTTGATATGCAATTGATTCATAGGATACTTGGCTCAGTTTACCATTCTTTTCTACAGCTTTAAAAAGCTTCTCTAATTTCTGTTTCTTCCCAACACACACATTTCAGCTTAATGACAACTCATTTTTGTTAGCCAATCAACACTGCTCCAATCTGTGGCAAGCATGCTTGCTCTCGGAGGACTCGGGGTTATGCCGCGACCTGAAAAGGCAGCCATTTACTTACCGCAACTGCAAGCTTTCACACTGCTCATAACTGCACCCAAAAGGGATTTCGGACACTTGACCATCAATACTAATAAAATAGCATCTATCTTTAGGCTTGTGAGAGTAGAAGTATGCCATCAACTCAAGATTTCTGTCTAGAAAAGTTCTGCTAGTGCCTGTAAGCCTGGATGGCAGCACAAAACTGAACAGCAGTCTCTCATGAAGAGCGCAGTATTTCAGAAAGCACTTTTAATAACTTTGGAGGGTAGGGTGGTGATGAAAATCCTGTTTAAAAAAAGTGGTAGCTTCCAATGCACTCCCTAATGGCTGGACAAATTTTCTGCCTCCTTACTAAAACTGGTGTACAACACTGAAGCTGGGACTCCCTGTAATAACAGCAGCTCATTATTGCTAATTCCACATTGTCCAAAAGGCAAAGAGGAAAATATACCTCCTTTTAGAGCTTTAATAAGCCATCGTGCTGTACCTCATGGTAACAACCTCTATGAAAATTAAGACAGGAAGCACTAATACCTAAAATGAAAATTTGTACTTAAGATCAAAATAAGGACACTGTGGTTTGTGTTTTATTGTTTGGTTTGGTGGGGTTTTTTTGTATTCTGGTTTTCAATTTCTTTGAAATCACTATAGTGACTTGGCTAAGCAGGGCAAACTTCCCTGGGATTTAGCAACACCACACTGCATTTAAGGTAAGCATACTGACAGTGGACGTCTGAAGTGTCCTCCTTCCTTTTGGACAATACAAAGAAAACCAGCCTATTAAAAGTTAAGGGAAGAACCATGCGTCAACCCCTGCCACAAGAGCTGAACTTCTAAAAATAAGTCCAGAAGATCTAATTTTGAGGGAGCTAGCGCTGTTGACTAGGACAAAGCTGACCGACTGGCCTTAGCCCAAACGTGGTAAATGGAAACCATTACTGCCCTGTGTATTCTGAACAGTCAAGCGTAGAAACTCAATGTAAAAACATGGGCCAGCTACTGCTACTCCTTTTGCGTTCCCCTTGGGGTGGCTCTACAGCAGATGTAAGGCTCAGACATGCATTGCAAGAAGGAATCTGCTGAACGCAGAATCAAAGACTGCCAGGATTCCTGTTGCTCGCAGCAATCTGCTTTAGAGAGTTCCTGGGTCTATGCATTGGATTAGAGAAGTGCTTTAATTCCTTTAAGGGGTCCCATTTGCAACTGTGTACGTACAAACAAGAAAACGGCATTTGAGAGAGGCAAGACAGTGGTGACAGTTAACAGCTTCAAAAAGGATTTTCAAGTATCAGTCATTACACACAGACTTGTAAGACTGGTGCGCCCATCCTACTGTTCTTCACAACTTTCAACATAACGGTTAAAAGATGAAATTAGGTTTTTCATTCTGGTTTGACCTTCAGGTGGGTGGTTTGTCTTTTTACAAAGTGTCTGGGCTTTAAGTCATCCTACTTTTAAAATAATGAAAACTAAGTATCCATCCTCAAGGGGCAGTTTCTAGTACTCCAATTTTAGGAACCATATTAACCAAGGTGACAGATTACATCTAGGCTTTTCAAATACCTGCATTGCACTGCTGTGATGAACCATCCAAAACAGAGACTTGGTTACCATCTCTCACTTCTGCCATCAGTAAGACAGCAGGAGGAACCTTCAATTTGCCAAGTAAATAAACCACTTAACTGTAATGAGGACAAGCACAGGAGGTGTACTTCTTAACAGCAAACATTTGGAACATGGTATTTTTCCCTTTAGCTAGCAACAGTAAGCACTACCTTTTGTTGCAATACTTAGGATTTCTGAGTTTTATAGAAAGTTTTTAAAATGTAGAGATGTACCTTTTAAAAAGTCTTCTATAGATTCTAAATTATCAACAGTGTAACTATAAAATATAGTAAAGAAATTTTTTTCCCACTTAGTTTCAGTTGTGCAGATACTTGAATACATCAGAGTTAATAAAGCATTCCGTGTTATGGAATTACATCTCACACCTCCTAAAGAAGAACTGATTGACGTACCTTCAAAGACATCAGTCATTTTGCAGATGTGGGCAAAGTTAGCTCCATTTGCCCATGTATACACAACATCCATCAGGTTGGGTCTGAAAGAATTTAAGTAATTTTCTTCATCAATTTCCAGTTTTGCTTCTGCTGACACCTTGGCAATTCTTTTTGCACACTCCTTTAAAACAAAATATTTTAAATTTATAATATGCTTAAATAGATAAAGCGTTTAACCAGTAGAAAGGCTTGCATATTATTAGGTACTGCATACTGGATGAGGTTTCCTTTTTAGTGTGAAATTACTCAGAAGGTAAACCACTGTTTACATTAAGTCTGCCTGCACTAACAACTTGAAGAGTGTAGTAAGCAAGCTTATAAAAGTCTTTAAAGGCATGTTCTAAATTAACATAAAGATTTCTTGCAATGCAGTGCCAGCCAAATTCACTAATGACCCAAAATCAAGTCTCCACCGTGCACTTACTAGTCTCATACACTACTCATCTTAACATTAACCCCAAGGTCAGATTTCTAATGTACAGATTACCTGCATTTGCCGAAGTGGTCCTGCCAACTGCTCTGTCAATTTTGGCATTTCACTCGACTGAAAAAGAAGAAGATAAATAATTTCATGCACTCCCATACACTTGCTCTACACCAAATTAAATGCAAAAATAGTTCAATGTGTGCTGGTGACATCCTACATTATTCCAATGACTTCTCAAACCCGTTATCAAACACTGAAGTGTACTGAATTCCCCAAGTACTTGTTCCTCAAACTAAATCAGAAAATGAAATCTTTCTGTACAGTATGCCAACAGTATGAAAAAAAAGCACCTACTTTCTGAATACTTCCAAAATTCCCTCTATTTAGCTGTTCCAAAATTTTGAACTGCCAAAATGCTGATCATTTAGTACGTTCAGTGCTACGAGCTTTTCTTTAAGAATAGTAAAAGTAAGTGCTTTTAATAACTTAAACAGCTGTGGTTATGTATGAAAATATGGCTATTCAAATAGAGCAGCATTTTTATGTTCTACCTGTTTAGTTAGACCCAGGTACTATTGTTGAGTGAACCACAATATTCTAAACTAACAATCGCTTATCTTGGCATCCTTTCTACTAACAAAAGTAATTCATTAGCATCTGCTGCTAATGTGCTTTCCGTATTTAGAATCAACCCGAGTGATACATCTTGCTAGTTACCTGCAGTAGTATTTCATATGGAAGTTTATTTTTACTGTATTTTGCTGATGATGCTAAACTTCTATACAGTTCGTAGGTGGGAAAACCACAGTATCTGGTATTAAATGCCCATGTTTTGCTTTGAATAACATATGGTCTGTTTTTAACAGCTCTTTTGGCACAAGTTCCATGCGGTACTACCACTTCCATCAATAGGTCAAGGGTACTACCCAAATACCATAACATGGGCGTGTCTCAGAATTAAAGATACCCTCACCCCAGAGTGTAGGAACAGATATTGTTAAGCCTCTTGTATTAAATAATCATTCTACATTTTAAATTATAAGGATGTGTATGTATATATACATAAATACAAGTACATATGCTGAGAATCTATTAATATTGCTTCACTGCATGAAAAGGAAACAGTTGTGGATTCACTACAAGGACTGCAATTTTACACAACTTTCGGCATGTCACTCATAAGGAAAGACTTTAGCACTGAAGCTGCAATGCTTTGGTTAAGCTCAATGGGAATTCATGTCAAACACCTTAGGAAAGCATAAAAAATGTGCAATGGCTTGTACTGTTATGACCAATTTCTGGAACTAAATTATAAACAATACTGTTGGTAGACAGGAATGTCTAGAATTCATGAACTGAAGAAATAACTCACGTTCTCTTGAAATACAAAACAGCTTAGTAGTGCAGTTGCCTGTTCTGCAGATAAGTCATTGAAGAGACCATTGAACATCATTTCTGTCAAGAGTAGTTCATCAGCACTAACACAAAAGAGAAAGAGAAGGAAGCTTAGAGAAAAAACTTACTGAAATATAATTTTTAAATTAAGTACTATTAATCTGTTTTGTGAAGCAACTGGTTATAGGTAAGAGACAATAGCTTCTTAGTTTTTCTTACAGGAACACCAAATACTAATATATAAGCTTTTTAAGGGGGATGCTAATTAGTAAGAGAATGAGACAGTGTTTTAAAGAAACTAAAAGCTCTTACTGAACTACAAAGAATCTCTCCTGATAGTTCATACAAGGTAGTATTAACAGTTGCTTTAGTCAGTTTTTATCAGCCAGAACATCAAGAGATTGAAAAGAACTGGAGAGTTAGGCAACTTATGAAAAGGACTAAAATTGATACTGCTGCTGCTCAAAGAGATACTGAATAAAGAATTAAGACTTAATCATGACTTATAAAAGGAAGTGCATGACGTGGATACAAAATCCAAACATACTATCTGGATAAAACATCAAATTATTGATAAGAATACACCTTTATTTTTGGAGTTTATCAGACAAATGCACAGGATGGGGAAAAAAGGTAGATTTTTTTACAAAGAAAAGTGTAACTCATCAGCAAACAGTTCCTGAAAGTCAGGAAGCTGATAAAATTCTGAATTTGCTATTGAAGTTTGCAGGGAAAAAAGTTATTAGATATCAAACAAATATAGGTAGTAGCATCTTTCAAACTATTTGTAAGGCAAGGAGTACAGCAGTCACTGTAACTTTCAAAAATACACAATTCTACCAAAATGTGAGTTACACTCTGAAGTATTAAAGTCTGGTTCATGAGCTTCCGTGGAATCTTTACAATATGTTTCAATATATATATACCTGCTAAATATATTACAGTAAAATGCATCACTTCCACAGATTTGCTCCAACAGCCCTATGGAAGCAATTAAGCTGTATTCCAAACTTGTCAGCAACTTGGTAGTTACCGACAATCACTGTTACGCCCTTGTTTGTGAGCGACTCTGTAGTAAGAGTCCTGGGAAGTGGAACCATAGAAACTGAGACCATCCTCTCATGTAATGTACAATATTAAATAAAAACACACACTATTGCCTAAGCTACCTAAGAAAATAGCCATTGTTTTGGCATTTTCATGTCCATGTTTTAGTTTTAAAGTCTATTGTATTTTGCCCTTAAGTTGCTATCTTTACTGCTTCCATCAGTATATTCCCTTTATGACATAGATCACATAGTCTCTGAAGAATCTTTCTTCTAATGGTGTCAGAACTTCAAAATATAAACATGACATACTAATTTGAGCGAGGACAGTAAGGTGTGTATTCATGAAAATAATCACCAATTACCTGCTGATTTCACAAGCGACCCGTCCTTTCATCTCAATAACATCTGAAGACGTGGCAAACCCCAATCTTCTTAAAACACGCTTGCGGCATTTGAGTTCATCCATTTGTAAGACAGTTCTGGCTTTTTTCAGTTCTCGCTTTGCTGCTTTAATATCCATAGCAATCTGGGGGGTCAGAAGGAGAGAAATTACATGTTGCTGGTTTAACAGATGCAACTGTTTTAAAGACATTGTTTAATTTACATAAACGCCTCAGAATGATGGTATATGGACATACTAGTTGACACTGACTCTCCTAAGAGGAAGATTTAAAACAAAAAATCAGCTCCATTTACCCACAGGAAACTCTGGCAAGTTTGGGAAGTTCAGCTATTTACCCAGAGCAGGGGGGAAAAACCAACCAGCCCACACCAAAAAAACACAGAGGAAATATTTGGTTGAGAAATGAGCAGTAGATTTCGTCTCAGTTAAGTCTCAGCTAAGTCTCAGCTAACCAAATATGTAACACAAAGGCAGTATTCCTGCTATTAGAGCTCCTCCAGTGTTTTGTAGTTTATCACAGTCACTATCAACAACCTGACAGCAGGGTGTACAGTGCAGACACCCTCACAGATGTCTGCTTGGTCCATCAGGTCTTACCACACGCAACTTTGTGCTGCCCTTACCAGATCTACCTCACTTCTGTGAAGCGACTCCTGGAGAACCTGGGTTCTGGAGCAGCACAGAAACACAAGAGGTCGTTTTGTGTGCAACTGCTTTCAGTCTAGCAGGGTATGACTCCATACAAAGTAACTCAGTGTACTGCTTCCAGACCTGGAGTCAGCTCAGGAAGCAGCAGCACAATGATTTGTATGGTACACTCCCCAGCTAATAAGCCCGATCAATTCAACTTAGCTCTGCACAAGCATATTAAAAATTATCAGTTTCAATTATCTGGGAATACTTTACCTGCACTGTATTGTGCTATGCCTATTCAGTGAAAAATACTCTAGTGCAACCTCTGTAAACTTCTAATCCCTGATGACTTTTTCTGAAGCATTTTCTATTCAGACATACTTCCCATCTGTATCAATCAAGGGCATACCACCGATTCAGCCACTTAATTAGTGAGATTCAATAATTTTACTGTATTTAAAAAGGATTATTTGGGCTTATTAATTTAAAAAGGATTATTTGCGCTTTGCAAATAAAAAGAAAAGCAAGTAAGAAGGGGACTTTTACTGCCTCTCTCTTCAGCTAAATATAGATACAGTGTTTTGTATTTTTACCTGTGCTTTTTTTTCACAAAGTTTGTATACAGTTTCCAAGTTGGGATCATTGTGAAGAGGATGTGAATACATCCTATGCTCAAATGCCTCTACTTTTTGTATTACTTTTTTAAGTCCTTGATCTTTGATGCCCATGTCATCAATAGGGTCTAGTAATGGTACTCCATCAGGAAATCGCTTCTGTACTTCCTAAAAGGAAAAAAAAAAAAAAAAACTCTTA
>VYZV01020229.1:6957-36235 GCA_013401275.1 Pandion haliaetus | reverse complement strand
TAGTGAACGTTTAAAATATTGCAGTATGGTTATATGTGATCCCCAAGTCCTATTAGGTGAGTGGAATATCTTATGCTATTAGTAGATTAATAATAATAATTTATTAAAGTAAATAAAAAAATAAAAATTATTATCGTATTCTTACTAACCTCTCTCTATGGCCAAAAAACTTCAGTAGTATTTAATAGGGAACAATCTTGTCAGGATTGACTCTTGAAAATTAAAAAAAAAAATACTTTGATTAGATGCTGGACCTATAACTATTTAAATCTATTTCAGTTATCCTCAACTCTAATTAGGTTTATTTCATGTCATCTCTCTTCTGCATTACTTACCTGACTCAAGGAATTCTGTTTACATAGCACAATGATTCTTGTCTTTTTAAATATGGCCTCATTAGTTTCGTAGCTAAACATCTCATTAAATTATTGAGATGGAGGGGAATATTGTTTTGGAGGTAGTGAGTGAGGTGCAAAGAAGTGATTCACTCAAACTTGCCCAGGAAACCTACAGCGGAACAGGAAGTGAATTGCGTCTCCTTTAGCCCAGGACCACCTTTCCTAGGTACTGAATTCTGCCTGCTGTGTC
Organism: Pandion haliaetus; assembly: GCA_013401275.1. NCBI lineage: Eukaryota > Metazoa > Chordata > Aves > Accipitriformes > Pandionidae > Pandion > Pandion haliaetus. The sequence goes on along the minus strand of VYZV01020229.1, from coordinate 35,647 downwards.
CCTTTATCTGTGTGACCGATGATACAGTTCGGTAGCAGTTTAAGACAGTCTTACTATACGTTTTTTTCCTGTTTGTGCCCTTCTCTTTGTACGACCTTTCTTAAACGTATTCTAGCTTCCTTCTGTGCACCGCTGTTGGACTTAACCAAGTGACAAAACCCAAGAAGTGGTGGATCTCATATCAACTGAATCGGCTTTACGCATTTCATGTGAAAAAGGGGCAACTTAAGGGAGGAGGTGGGGAGGAAGGGAAGAGCAGACCATGTAACGTGTCAGTGTAGACTTCCATTTACAAGAACTGTGGGCTTAAGTCACTATGAAAGCGTACCCCGAATATAGCAGCATGAGGGAATACTCATTTAAAATGCAGCTGATGATGTGCATTGCTTCATTTCAGCAATCTAATTGCAAAACGTCTGTCATTTTACTAAATCACCATGGAAGTGTCTTGAAAACTTTTTAAGTTCTTTTCATCTGGGCTAAAATCGCTTTTGACATTATCTTACCAGACTTCTACCTCTCTGAGGAATAAACACTTAAGTACTTCCCATATATAAGTGCACTCTAATTAAAGGCATATTTTTCACTTTTTAAATTTTTTTCAGTGTTGTCTTAGCTTTTGTAGAACTTACCCTTCATAAAAACAAAAGCATTAGAATTTATTTTAATTTGGTTCTAATACAATTAAAACTCTACAAAGAAGGAGGTAACAGCTTGTACTAGTGACGCAAGGGACTGATGCCTGAGGACTTTGGTTCCTCTATGATTTAAAGGAGAAAGACTGCATGAATCATCGTGTCTTTTTCCTAACTGTGCTGCAGTACTGCTGTTTGGATTCATAACACTGTGAATCTCTGCTTTCATAACCCTTCCACAAGTGCACTAGAGAGGAAGGATAAGTTATCCCTGTCCTGTCTTCCCAAAATAGCATATTTATGAACTATATACTTTGTATGACTAAAGCTGATTTTTAATCTAGGGTTTATTGAACCTACTCTCAGCATTCCACACATCATGGTCATTTATGCTTATTTCTAATTAATATTTTAAGTACTTAAGGTGGTGGTGAGGGAAACATGAAAATGTGCAATGCAGTGACTATGAAGGAAAGTACAGTTATACTGCAGTGCATTAAAGGAAAAACAAACCCCACTTGTTATTTTTGTGCAAGTAAATCCAGTGGCTTACTAGAACTACTTTGGGCAAGTATATTTAATGTTAGCTCCAAATTTTCATAATAAAAGAGATCCTGAATTATGAAATAATAGGCCAACTCTCATTCATAGCCTGAGTTGTGTAACTTCAGTCCCCCTTTTGGGATTTTTCTATGAAGGTGTAGAAAATCTGACAGCTTGTAATCTTTAGAAATTAGAGACCATGACAATACATCAGCCCCACCTTTAAGTCTTTAAGATCACAAGCTGTAGTCATTGGGATTTTTACTGGCGGTACTTAATACATCATACTCCTCACAACCACAACTTGTATCAGCCAAGACTTCACTCCTTTGGGAGGGTCTCTATGTATCATTCTCTCAGACAATTTTTCTTGTACCATGTAACATTAGCAAAGCTGGGAATGAAAACCAAGTCGTTAGTAAATGAGACCAAATCTCATCTACTTTACAATATGCTCCTTCGGAAGGAACTGTCAGATAAGATGCTTTTATAGCTTACCATGGAATAATATCATTCTGTATCACATGTAGAGTACTCTAGAAATCTACTACTGCTTCCATGATAGTGGGGGAGGAAGAGTAAATGCATCTAAAACTCTCTGTGGGATCCTGGAGTAACTACAAAAGGAAGCTGTATTTAGAAGTGAGCCTGGATATTGTGATAATGTTTTATGGTTTCATCCTGCGGCCATCCTTGCCTATGCTTAAGGGTGGCTTTGGACATACATAAGTTGGTCTCTTGTCATCTCCTGGAAGAAATGGGTCCCATTCCTGTGATCAGTACTGCAAGGTATGGGGTAGATAAGCACAGATGCTGTGTGCCGTGCCATGGTATGGAAACAGGGTGCCATATCCACAAATACAGTGCATAGACTCTTTAATGCTTTTACCTCTACTCTCATATTTTAGGAGGTGTGAATGTTTATGTACTCCTAGTTATAATGCATATGGTGATGTACAGTCACTTCATGGGGAACGCAAAAGGGGAGGAGGGTTTCTTTGCCTGACTAGGCCAAGTCCACGAAGCCCCCGCAGCGTGGGCCTCCCAAGATGTTACTTGGCTGCTTGTTCCTACCAAGGCTGGCTACTGCCTACACTAGGGAGCCTGTGGGGCTATAATTGTGCAAACAGTGCCCCCTCGTGCAGCTGCTTCTGGCTGAGACTTCTGCAGTCAATTCATGCTAAGCTGTAAACTAAGCTGACAGAAGCACTGTTCTCTCAGCTTAACTGCGTGGTCTCCTGAGAGTTGTTTCTACATCAGTTTGGGGATGTGATGGTAAAGCCCCCGTCCCTCATGGTTGTGCTATGCATCTTCGTTATGTAGCCAAAGCCTTAGAGTGTGCATGAGACTGGGCACTGGGTCAGGGGCAGCTTTAGACCACAGAATGGAAGGCATTGAGCACAAAAGCTAGTATTCAATACAATAAAATTATTTCTCCCGTGAGCACATTTTATGCTTGAAGGTGTAAAAATCACAGTCGTAGACGATCCTTCAGATTTTATAAATGATGCTCTTGCAGATATTAATAGCTAATACAAGCGTGACTGGGGTTCCTCTAAGGAGCCAGATCAGAGGGTCCCTATTACAAGTCTTTTATGGCTACCTAACACAGTGGGACTCCATGATCAATGCAGTCCTTTTAGTGAGAGCTGTTACAGCGAAAATTGAGTTTTTCCTAAGTCATAAATTTGTGAAAAATTTTGGTTGCATAAATTTCATCACAGTTCAGTTCTGAACACTAAATAAATCAGAATTTAAATAAATGTATTTTTGTGTATATGGCCCGTTGTCTTTGCTCTGTCTTTGCTCTAGTGGCAAGGCACACTAGAACTGGAATAAACTCTAAATGTTAATAATTAACTGTTCAGAATTAATCATACCCACAATATACAAGTTGTTTGCAAAAGAACGGTTCTGCAGAGTGCCTCCTGGGCTGTTTAAATCAGGCTCTACTATTAGAGGACATGTAATTTCTCTCTTATATGGATCAGACTCCAAAGACTTCTCTTGATTTTTTTGTGTGTATGGAGAAACTAGTGTGTTCCAAATGGTGACCTGGTGCACAGGTCAAGTAGAATCTTAGAATGGTTTGGGTTGGCAGGGACCCTCAAAGGTCATCTAGTTCAACCCCCCCTGCAGTGAGCAAGGACATTAGATTAGGTTGCTCAGAGCCCTGTCCAACCTGGCCTTGAACACTTCCAGGGATGGGGCATCCACAACCACTCCGGCCAACTTGTTCCTGTGCCTCACCACCCTCACTGTAAAAAAATTCTTCCTTATAGCTAGTCTGAATCTACCCTCTTTTAGTTTAAAAGCATTACCCATGTGCTATCGCAACAGGCCTTGCTAAAAAGTTTATCCCCATCTTTCTTATAAGCCCCCTTTAAGTACTGAAAGGCCGCAGTGAGGTCTCCCTGGAGCCTTCTCTTCTCCAGGTTGAACAACCCCAACTCTCTCAGCCTGTCTTCACAGGAGAGGCACTCCAGCCCACTGATCATTTTTGTGGCCGTCCTCTGGACCAGCTCCAACAGGTCCATGTCTTTCCTGTGTTGAGGACTCCAGAGCTGGACACAGGATTCAATCCTTTTGAGTGTGACCTCAGAAAAAGAAATTCATTACAACTGGGGCACTTTGCCTCCTCAGACTAAACAGTAGATGAAGAAAAAGTACCTTTACCAGTAGCTGTGACCACATTAGGGACAAGTGAAACGAATACTATAATTTGACCAAGAAAAATGGTAGTGTAGAGAGTATCCTAAGATGTCTGTGCAGTTTTGGAAGATTATTCTTTGAAGTCTTTTGCTTCCTAACACTCACCACAAATTCTTGTATTAAGCTGAAGGGCAGGACTGTAAGGAAGCACCAAATTAGTACAGCACAGAGAGTCTTCTGTCTTTGCATATGCTTGGCTTTCTCTGCCTCTGCTTGGGATTTTTCCAAGAAGCTATAGCTGATGCTGGTGCAGCCCTGTGCCCCATGAATGTACCTACGACCTGTCTTCCAGTCAGCGTAGAGCACATGTAGAGTTTCTCATGTATGCCTGCCAAAGACCATGTAGCCAGGCTCTAAAAGTCAGTTACTGCCCAGATCATTGAATTACTGTAGTTTAACCATGAAACAGCTGGACTGCAGTAACCAGTCACATGGGCATTTCTTTCCTGTGGGAAGTGGGACCATGAGTTTGTTTAATCTTCTGTCACTGGTCGTTATCTGGAGGTGCGGTTGCACTGCATCTTGAGCAGGCAGATCTCAAAGCTGCCACTTGCCAACTTGCCAGCATGGTCTTTGTGCAGGTGTCTGGGGGGAGGGGGGGGGCACTTGCAAAGCTTTCTGGAGTTCAGAACCAGGCCAGCCCTCACTTTGTTTTAGCACAAAATCAGTTTTCTATTTAGAGTACCTGATCATTTGCCTTTTACATGGTAGGGAAGAAGGGAACAAGGGTTTGGGTGGAGGGTTAGAAAAGGTCTTGCTTCCGTTGGCAGTAGTGCTAGTTTGTCATCTGAAAATGTGCGTGAATTGCAGCTTCTGCCACGTTATATTTTTCACAAGTTAAGAGCATTTGCACAAGCAGTTCCCAAAGCTTCAGAACATAGTTTGTTAAATCATGCAAATTATACATATATTTGAAACATGAGACACTTCTCAAGTATGTATACCCCAGTCACACAGAAGGCTTTCAGCTTTCATCCTAAATCATAATCTAAGCTGAAGAGTAAATGTTCAGATTTTTTTTTGTTCTTGGCATTTAGCTACAAACAGAATATGATCCAGTTGGAGAAAANCCCTGTGTATGCAGTTCCAGTATAACTGAGGAAAGACCAATATAGTCGGCTAGTAGTGCCTGCAGTGATAGGTAGAAATTCTGTCCCACTGACAAGTTGCAATTACTTTAATTCTGTTTGAATGTGTCTTTAAAAAAGAAGGCAACATAAAGGCTGAAGAATGCTGAACTTAAATATCTGGTCATGTGCTTTTCACCCCTTAGGACTATGTGCTTGCTGTAGATGCTTATCACACTGTCATCAAGTATTACCCACAGCAAGAGCCTCAGCTGTTGAGTGGAATTGGAAGGATTTTCCTTCAGGTATGCATTTTATTCTAAATCTGCTAGGTAATACTATGTAGTGTCCAGTATGTAGTGAATAATTGTTGCATTTAAAACCGTAGCTATTTTTATAGGGCATGTGGTCAAAACAAAAAAAAAACTTCTACCACGTGATACTAGCTAAAGTTGGGAAGTACAAAACACCTATAAAATTAAAAGTACATGCATGTGCATTAGCAAACAAAGAACGTGCTGTAGAAAATTATGCTAATAATTTAACCAAAGAGTGACATCCTGCTTTCCCTAAAACTAATGAATGGTAAAATTCCCATTGACTTCCGTGAGCTAGAATTTCACTAAAAATCTATTTCTCCCTGCCTCAAACTGCATGCAGCTCTCAGTCATACTGTATAACTGCCATCTTCATCTAGAAAAAAATTGAGAGTTTCCTTCTTTTGTCCAGGTTATATCCCTGAGAAGTCAGGGGAGGGGACATTAAAAGAAAAAACAGGACTGCACAAGTATAATAAATTTCCATGTAGCTATGTACTTACCATAATAGGTAACAAAAGATGTAAGTGCAGTAGTACGTTTATGTTTATCAGAAAATGATGTATCTAAATAATTAGTATCTGATTTTTTTAATTTTTAGTATCTCACAAGTTCTTTGCTGTTCTTTCATATTTCTGATACTGATATTTCAAACTTTTCCTTTTTTATCTACTTCCTTTTATTATTTATTATAAATCTAATTTTGAGTTGTCGAGTATTTACAATCTTATCTGTGGCATTCGTGTTACAAAATTATATTGAAATGGTATAATTTACTCTTCATAGATAATTAAATCATTAATATTGTTTGCTTGAAATCAAAGAATGCTATTCAAACTCAGTTACAGATTTTCGGTTCTCAACAGAAGAATGTTTTCACAGTGTGGTAGACATGTTTGTCTTTAAAAGTCTCTGGTTTAAAGTGGTTCTCCATCACTATAGAGTAATTTTATGACACTGGCTGTGTGTATTAACTATTACCTAAATAGGCAACCTAGTAATTATGCATATTAAAGAATGGTACTGTAAATATGCATAATACTATTGGACATACAAGTTATTAATAGTTCTGGTCTTACTGGGAAAATGATTGGGTACGTTACTGGTACTGCCTTGCTGGCAAGAGTGTCTGCCGTAGCGTCACACACTCCAGTCTGTTAGTAGCTCTGTTTGCTATAGAAAAATTTTCACTCTCAGGAGGAAAACATCTCCTAACTTTGGAAAGAATTGCATCCATCCAATTCCAAAAGCAGTGTTCACAGGCTCCATACAGAGTCATTTGAAGTCATTTACCTCCACCATGTTGGCTGTGACAACAGGCCTTTAGTATTTAGTGGTTTTACTGTCAGAACTGGACATAGCAGAAGGGAGTATGAGGTGCCCTTGGTATTTTCATGTGATCCTAGATAGTAGTTAATAAAAAGCATCACTTCTAAATTCAGATGTTTTCCGTTCTTCTAGCACCTTAAGGAGATAAATTTTATTGTTCGGCACGTTGTCTTTTTTTGTGACAAAATATTCAGCTCTGCCTGGAGGGTTCTGTTGCAACAGATGCAAGATTTTGATGTATTAAGAGAAATAAGCAGTGTGCAGGTAAACAAAACCAAGAAGTTCAAATTAAAGAAAGATAAATGTGTTGCAGGCCTAGGCACCATCATTTTGGTAAGATCACTGTGCGGTATGTGTGCACTGTTGATGAGGCACTCTGAAAAAAAATAAAACATCTTGTAGGTAAAATGGGAATGCCATTTTCTTGTATTCAAATGTCACAAACATTCTCAAAAACACGTAGTGATTCCCAAATAACCTCAGACTGTTCTGCTAACTTTGAACATTATCCAAGAGAGGCACAAGGGAGCCAGATTTTAGCTGCTTATCAGTCACAGATACTGTTTGACAATAGATATCACACATATGAAACAAAGCAATAATGTAGAATGAAGTGTAAGTCAGGACTTAAATAGAAAAAAAAGGTAACCTTTTTTCAACGTATAAAACCTTACTTTGTGTGTCCTTTTTTTTCTTAATTAAATTGAGCTTACTAGTTTAAGGCACCATGTCTTCTTTATCTTCACATGTAGTGGGGCATAAAGAGGCCTAAATCTGATGTACAGCCTTTAGTTGTTGCCTTAATGTAAGTGGGACATGAGGATGAGAGAATTGGAGAATGCAGGAAAAGACAGAAGCTATCAGAGAGAAATTTTCAGAAGCACTGTAATTCTGTCAGCAATCGCCTGACCTGTAAAACAGAAATTCACATGAAATGGGGAAACAGTGAATACATTTTAGTCTCTAGGATTATATTGTGTGTTGCTAATAGGCTCTGCTTGCTAGCTGACCTATCCAAAATTGCCATTTAAATAACTACATTAAAGAATTTAGAAAGTGGAAAGCTGCCTGACCTTATCCTCTGCAATAGATTGCTGCAAAACAGAGTTAAAAGCAATAAATAAATCCTAGGAGTACTTAAGAAAAAGAGTCTTGGTTTGCAGACAAACAACAAACTTAAGCGCATAGTATATTGGAGGCTCCTTGTTAGAGGATATGATTATTTGAGGTTAACACTGGAATTTTTATTTTTATTCAGAGTGCTAATTATTATTAGATACTGAAGTCACGTTTTCTGAACGATGTTAAATAAAATCAAGTGATGAAGACCTCTTTAACATTTTAATGACTAATTAAAACTAATTCTTTCTTTTAAATGTTCTGCCAAAAAAAAAAAAAAATTATAAACTGTTTCCCCTCAGTGGGAAAAATGAGAATTTAAAGTTTGGCCTGTCTGCTGAGAAGATACTAAATGCTGCTAAGACATGAGAACTCTTCAAGATCACAAATAAGGTGTGATTAGTCTCAGAGCATATTAGATTTGGACTCGTCAAGCTCCCAGTGGAGCAAACTGGTAGCTTGCTTTAGAAATTGATTATTCTCATGGTTAGGGGCTTCCTTCTAATATCCAGGCTAAAAATATTCAAGGATGGATTCATTTACATTTGAGCCATCATTATCCTTTAGTTAAATGTAATTATTTTCTTGGTGGTTTACACTTAGTGGTATTTATAGAGAGAAGTTGTATCCTTTGTCATTATAACTGAATGTGTAAGTATTTTGAATGTATAATTGTGTTTTGTTTGAGTCCAGTTACATAACATCTGGGAGAAATGCATCTGTTTCATTAGATAGACTATTAATGGTATTCCATAAATGCTTTGGTAGCTGGGCAGTTGCATCTTTGAGTGCAGTGTACAATTGGATCATCCCCTAAAGGTAACGAAGAATAATTTCTTTACATTGTCAAGGGAGAAGTCTTGTGGTTAGAGGTAGCAGTATCTGTTATATCAGTGATGTTAATAGGGCTTTGGATACTGCCACTGTGATACTCCTATAAGCAAACTGGGAAGAAATCTAGATGAAACCTTAAGATGGATGTTTGCTGTGTCTGAAAAGTGTACTTGGAAAGTCATTCGCTGGTAGACTAGAAGGACTTGCTAGATGATCTTTTCCACCAGGATCTCTTCAGGGTTTGCAGTGTTTCTGTTTTTTGGTTAGGTGCTTGTATGATGGAATTAGAAGCATGCTTGTAAAACGTACGGATGATAATAAGCTGGGAGTGGTACAGACACTATGAAGGGCAGGATCAGAATGCAAAATAATCTTGTCAAGTTGGGAAACTGAAATGTTAAATTGGCTGTGATTCAAACAGCAAAGGCAAAATGCTACCAAAGACTGGGAGTAATACAGAAATGCAAAATGTTAAACAACAGCAAGGCACTGTTCTGTAGAAGGGAATTAGGCTAAGGGTAAGCAAACTACACATGGGTAAACAAATCGGACTTTCAAAATACTGTGACATAAAAGCAAACTTCATAGTCCCATGTGAAACATAAAGTAATTCCTCCATTCTCACTGCTGGTGAGAGATCAGTTGGAGTGTTGTGACCTTTTACGTGGGCACTCGGGGAAGATGAGAAGTAGCAGGAGAGAGTTCAGAGAAGAACAGCAAGAATGAGCAGAGAATCCAGAAAGCATTATCTATGAGAAAGGGGTGAACACTGATTTGCTTGAAAATTGATTCTCATTCTAGAAGAAGAAACATAGGAGAAAGAGCAGTAAAAATTTTCACGTATGTAAAAGGCTGTTAAAAAAGAGGACTTGTACTATTCTCCCTGACCACTATGGGTAGGACAAAAAGTTGAGGTAAAAAGTGCAGCAAGATAGACTTAAGAGTGTATTTTCTAATATTAAGGCTTTTTAAGAATTCTGGAATAAGTTTCCTAGGGTGGCTGTGTATTATTCACCATCTGAGAGCCTTAAGGAGACTTCAACACATTTGTCACAAAAATTTTTGGTAATGTTGTCCTGTTCTTGACCAAACAGCTGATCTCTGGAGGGCCCCTTGAATCTCCCCACCTGAGGGCTGCCTTGTTGCCATGGCTTTATGCCCCTGAACTAGTTTAGTTTTACTCCTTTTGATAGATTTGTTTTACTCAGTAATAAGTTTTCTTCTCCTTCCATCTCTCCAGCCCAAAACTAAACACTGTATTGTGAAACCTTACCAAAAGTATGTGTATCCTTCTGTGAAATGTACATTGCTAACTTACAAAGGAGCCGCCTTCAAATATTTTTTTTTTCATCTCAAATAGCAATGTATGTGACATACCCTTAGGTGGAATACCCCTTCCTTTCTAGGAATCCCTTTCCCTGTCCCCCCGCTCCCATAAAATCTGTTCCTCTTTATGCCAGCTTTCAAATCCTTCATTCCTTCAGCCTGCACGATCCACTCATAGGTATTTTTTAATCTGCAAATGGACTGTCTCCCTGATACCCTCAGTGGGCCATTGCATTGGGGTTGTTTTCTGGCATGTTTTGGTCTCATGCACTGAAGTCATCCTGTGGTCCCTGGCTATGACCCATAGGCTGTGGGTTAACCGAGTATGGGTCCTACGCTAGCTGCCAGGCTACAGTATTCCAGTTCTCTTGCCTTACTGACAGCTTCTGCCTGTGGGCAGCGTCTTATCTTCACTTGCAGAGTAACGCCCAGTCTCATGGGAAGTAATTTTGACCTTTTCTCATTTTCAGCTTATTTTAGGAACTCTAGAGTCAGTTACAACAAAAGAGCAAAATGAGGAGGTGGGGTGCCCCTGCCATCCAGTCCCTGAATGCTCCACGACCCACAGCTGAGAAACACTGCCTTAGATAAAAAATGTGCATGCTTTTGGTGTTCTTTTCATGATCTTCATGTGGCTCTTCAAATACCTTGTTTGAAACCAGATGTTACCCAGTCAGCTTGGTGCCAAACAATTAGATAATGGACTTTGACATGTTTTCATGTTTGTATCCTTTGTAAAAGGTATAATCAGGCTGGATCTTTTTTCTTCTTATTGTGGTAACGTTCTTATGATTTTACTGTCTAGATTGGAGACATAAAAACTGCAGAAAAATATTTCCAAGACGTTGAGAAAGTGACTCAGAAATTGGATGGACTACAGAGCCAAATTATGGTTTTAATGAACAGGTAGATAATTTAATAGCTAAATGAAACTTTAAAATACAGTTTTGCAAGGTATGCATTGTAAGCATTAAACTACCCTTGAGACGATCCCGTTCTCTTTCTTTTATGTATCTACATCTGTCATAAGTGAGACTGAAGAGCATATAGACCCAGGAGATCTGTATTACTCGGTACAGTCATATTATCCCGGATTGATATCGTGATCCTTCAGTTGATTTTACAAAGCTTTTTCTCATTCTCCCAGGCATTGCATTTTTTCACTCTGCTTTTTCAATATACATTTGCATAAATAACTTTTAGGAAAGGAGAAGCTATTTTGGGCCCTTATCCTCCAGTCAGATCTGCTAGTAAAGTTACTGCCTGGTAGCTTCAAAGAATGCTGGAAAACACTGTAGTAAATTGAGCTGCATGATGGGGGACTCAGTTTGTAATTGTTAGCATGTTGGCTTAATATATTTAGAAAAAACTATTTAAAAGGGCTCTGAAAATTATATAGCATGGCTAATTTCATGAAGAGAAATAATTCTGGGAAGAGAGTATCTGCATTTAAATTAATAAAAACACAATGAAGACTTGCTTTGGTAGGCAGAATATATAATAGCCAAATGATCCAAGTTGTCATTCCATTTGTCTGTAAATCAGTGTCTCCTTGCTGGTTGTAATTACACCGTGAAGAGCAAATGTCAGAAACTCTCACATCTATAACAGGAAAAATAAAAAATGGTGTCCATTCTTTTTAGAATGTATTATCACCCTGGGTTTTTGAGCAGAACTCATTCATATGTCACTTACTTTCTAGAGCATTTCTCCACCTTGGTCAGAATAATTTTGCAGAAGCTCATCGATTTTTCACAGAAATTTTAAGGATCGACTCATCAAATGCTGTGGTAAATCTCCAAATTGCTACATTTATAATGAACACCTAAATTATTCTCATAATGCTTCATGCGTGGATTTAATTAGTACCCAGAGTATGCTCAGAGCTTTAGAGAAAAATTGGATGTGGCATGTGTGCCAAAGGGGTTTCAGTATACATAAGGATAAGACACAAAATGGGATGGGAAATGAAGAACCAGTCCATATGAAGGGCATGAATACTTAGACATGCATGTAGAAATTCTGAGACATTATGCTTTACGGGATCTTTCGCAAAAGTGCTTCTTTTTGCATTCACTGTTTTTAGCATAGACATGCATGTCAGAAAAAGCGATGGCAGCTGCCAACATACATAAGATTAATTTGATTTCACACAACATTGAAGGGATATTGTAATTTTAAACATGACATTTTTAACACATTGCATATCAGAGCCTTGGATTCCCATCACAAGAGGAGATCAAAGAGCTGTTTATTTACTTTGGGGTTTTCTACATTTGGCAGCTTTCAGTGCATGGTCATATAAAAGTGTTCCTAAGAACTAAGACAGCTTACCCCCAGCAGCCTGATACAAAGGCCATTTAAAGACTGAGGGGACCGAGTTTCAGAAGCTCATGAATTGCATCATTTTGCAGGCTGTAAAATTGTATTATAAATCACGTAAGATCAGTAAGGTTTCCTGAAGGGAGAGAAAAAAATTTTTTAAAAAAGGCTGTGTTCTTCCTTTATCTGCAGCTCTCAGAAAGTGTGAAAGTTTCTGCTGCTAAACATGTTATATGACTTTGTACTGTTGGAAACCTGTTCTGTGTGGAAAAGAAAATGGAACCTGACTTGATCATTTATGGTGTATTTAGACTGACCTATTTGCTGAATTTACTTGAAGTCAGTTGTAGATGCCTTTGTGATAATTTCTTCCTGTTGCTTACGTGGATCTTCTGTATGTAAGCCAGAGAGAAAAACACTTCTGAAGATATAGTGAAGTCATTAAAAAAAATCCGATGAAAATGACAGCACGTAGAGGCTCATATAGTTTCTGAAATCTGTTTGACTTTCAGAATTAACTGACTAATGTCCTATACTATTTATATTTCATTTTAGACTCTGTCTTTTAGAGTTTCAGCTCTTAGAAGTCAGCAGGTCATACTGGCACAGCATAAATCTTGAGAACAACAAGGAAAGGATTGGATTGTATGATTGATAATGTATTTTAGTTACTTGCACACACACACAAAATAGTAATTCTTAGCACATAGTAAATCTGTCGTAACTCTAGATGCTAGACTTTTTTCCTTCTCTCTCATCACTTGTAAATACATACATACATATATGTACACTTATTTATTTATTTACAATATATTTTTCTCTAGGCTAATAACAATGCTGCTGTTTGTCTTCTTTATCTGGGAAAACTGAAGGATTCCCTCCGGCAATTGGAAGGAATGGTTCAGCAGGACCCTAAACACTACCTACATGAGAGTGTTCTCTTCAACTTGACAACTATGTATGAACTGGAGTCATCTCGCAGTATGCAGAAGAAGCAGGCACTTTTAGAGGCTGTAGCTATCAAAGAGGGCGATAGCTTTAATACTCAGTGTCTCAAGTTAGGATAGATCATTGCCAGCTAATTTTTTTCCCAGCAAGGCTGATTTTTTAAATTGTATATACTCTTCCTAATGTGTAAATGTGAAATAAAATCTATTCCATTATGAATATTCAGTGGCATTACTACAGAACCTGTTGTTTCTAGCAGTCCTATCATTGTGAAGACTTTGTGCTGACCTAGAGCCAGCTTCATCTGGACAAGTCTATTACTGTTCAGTTATTCTTCATTACAGTGTAATATATATATATACATATACAGTCAACTACTCGGAATTTTTGTAAGAAAAACTGAATTTGACCTTGTATTGTCTCAATGATTGTTATGGCTTTTCAGCAATTAGTGAGCAAATCACGTGAGCTAATTTCATCAGCTAAGAGTTATTGACAGAATATCATTATGTGTATTATAGAAATGAAATTCTGAATGCACTTCTCTTCACTTGCTTCTACTGCATGCGTCTTGTTTTGCCCCCATCACACTATGGAGTATTACACCTTTGTACGTCCACAGCTCTCAAAGGAGGTTGCTTGATAAGCACCATGCAGAACCACAGCGTGGTTGAGGTTGGAAGGGACCGCTGGAGGTCATCTGGTCCAACGCCCCAGTCAGGCAGGGCCACCTAAAGCAGGTTGCCCAGACGGCATGCGAGGGAGTCACACAGTCCCCCCCAGCATGAATTTCCCACAGTATGAGGGACTATATCATCTGAATGATACCAAATGGTCTCCCTGTACTTTCTTGGTTTTGTGATACAATTAAATATTTCAGATTAAAGCATCTGGAGTCTGGAAAGCTGTGGGTGAGAGTGGGGGATTTCTCCATTCCCAAACTACGCGTGCTTCAAGACTTTCTTCCTCTCTCCCACTCGGGCCAACATCTCTGCTTGGATGTCACCAGCAGATGCCACAAGGTTGTTCTAGGAACCCCTTAACTTCTGCTTGTGTACTTCAGCTCTTACTAAACTACAGCTGTCTTCCTCATGCCTACCCTAGAGCCTGTGGATTCCTCTCGGTGTAGACAGGCATACCTCCTCCACTCTGGCATTCCGATGGGTCGCGACAGCAGCACTGCCAGTTAGGCAGAGCAGAAACGCAACCCATTTCAGCTCAGTTCCTCTCCTTTCCCGTTACTAAGTGAAAACACGGTGCAGAAAGGATTTCCCAGGGAAAAGGAGGGTGAGAGTGAAGCAGAGGTGTCTAAGGGTTAGGCCACACAGAGTGGAAGCAAACGGGCTGACGCAGAGCAGGACACAAGGCAGTGATGTGACAGTATCGGCAGGCAGCCATTTTGGCATCCCTTGGAACACAGGTTTTTTTGGCACCACGGTACTGCTGTGGTAGCAGTATTTCACATCTCTGCCCACATTTCTCCCTTCATCTGTATTGTAAAGATTCAATCCAGATACTCCCATTCCTTGTACATGAATACAATATATACATCTGTTCACTGGGTTTTTTATTGTTTTGAGATTTAATGTTTAGCAATTGGAGTGGGTTCTTGTCATAAATCACTGCCATGGGACAATTCTGTATTTGTTACATTTTTATGCCACATCCATCAATTAAGTCTCATCATCTTTAAATACCCCCACCTGTATTTTTAAGTAACTAATAACATTTTTATGCTTGGCTGACTGGAGATACTGTACAGGGGCCAAACAGTTGTCCTCAAAAATCAGGTTGTCTGAAAACTGCTGCAAGCTGGACATGCAAAAAAATGAGGATGCCTAAAAATCACCAGTCACCTCAAAAGATGTAAGCCTACAGCTTATAGAGACCGAATCTGTTCCATTTTTACAGGGCATACTTGTACACTGAAACAATGGCTAGTTACGTACCAATCAACTGAAAAAAATTAAATCGGTATTTCTGTTTCTGGCTTGGCCTCTAGGTTCCACAGCTGGATCTGAATTAAACTTGTGCAGCACTCGGTTAGACTTGTCCTAAGGCACCACTGCTAAACTCAAAAATGAAAGATTCAGCATCACCTGCTTCAGTTGGGTTTAAACACTGTTACGTATCGTTAGTGAGTATTAAAATACAGTGAAATAAAAGTAGTTACTTTTGCATTACTCTTCTAAGAGGTTTTCCACTTGTTTTAAATATTGCTATGATTTTAGACAAGGTTTAACAATAATTGGACAAATTCTCAGTTTACATTGTCGCAGCTGAGTTGAAATCAGTGTGGTTTTCTGTTTGTCACAACTATTAATCTGATACAGTATGTTACTCACTGTACTCAATAAGTAACTTTAGTAGTATGTTTTCTCCAGCATACGTCACTTGTCTTGGGAATGGCATTTCTTAGGAGATAGAAAGAAATCCTAGTATGTAACCACCATTGTTGTCAAAGATTTTGAGAGCACTGAACAATTTACCAGGGCCCGAGTGACAGGACAAGGGGTAATGGCTTTAAACTGAAGGAGGGTAGATTTAGATTAGATGCAAGGAAGTTCTTTACTGTGAGGGTGGTGAGGCACTGGAAGAGGTTGCCCAGAGAGGCTGTGGCTGCCCCATCCCTGGAAGTGTTCAAGGCCAGGCTGGATGGGGCTTTGAGCAACCTGGTCTAGCGGAAGGTGTCCCTGCCCATGGCAGGGGGGGTTGGAACTAGATGATCTTTGAGGTCCCTTCCAACACAAACCATTCTGTGATTCCAGTTAAAAAAATTTACAATGATATGTAAATTAATATCCTATAACAGATTCCCATGCATTTAACTGAAGGCCAGGTGTCATGTTACATTGTTATACTATTGTCTGTGCTTTCAGGAAGCTCGATTTGCCTTTTCTAAGTAACATGATCCACCATCACCCCACACGCTGAAGCCACTTGGCTCTTTACAGTCAAGGAGTAGTAACATGCTTCCTTTGTTGATTCAGTAGTGCCTTGTACTCACTGCACGTGTAAATGACAGCCTGTGTTCTGATCGGCAGAGAATAAAAATTTATGATCCCAGTCAGAGTCAAATAGCCATTAAAAAACAAACACCCTGAAAACATAATGTCCTGTTCTCCAAGCTTCTCTAAATTGTAATTCATATGTATTGCTACATAGGTCTGCTGTGTTCTTACTCGTAGAAGCTTTTACTCGGATAAAAACGCCAGTAGAGAAGACTTGGACTGGGTGACCTCTAAGCTCAGTGAGCCATTAAACAAGTGACATCCTGTTAGACTTGCAGAATAATTAAAATTTAAATGCAAAGGCATATTATCACTGCTGGATGTATGCAAATTGTTAACTGTTTATAAAATGCAAGAATGTCAAAGTGACTTTATGGTTTGGATTTAACATATATACAAGTTAAGCGTTTGGATTTCCTATATTCAGCCAGTTACACAGCTGAATGCTGTATATGGTGTTAAAGCATTAAAGCTAAGGACCAAATTTGTCCTCAAAACATTAATTACACCAGGCAATCCTGTTAAATTCAATGAATTCAGCTGAATTTAATGAGGGTTCCTGGTGTAAATGAGGGCAGAGCTCAGTTCTAAAACACAGCATGCATGTGTCATCTGGCTAAGTAAGAAAAGCTGTGGCAAGTATAGCCTGAATGAGCCGATTGTTGTATTCAAGTCTTAAAGCTTAATGTGCCTTAACAGAAGTTTTGCATTTAAATTTCCTCTTTTATTAAAAGAGGAGCAAAGAAGCTGTACTTCAGACATTCAGATAATTACATTATGCACAGAGACCCTGATCCTCAAAAGGACTTAAGCATCTATCTGCCATTCTAGTACCTAACTGCAGTTCAGGTGATAATGGCATCCGCTAACCAGCTGGTCATTTACATTTTCCTGGTGCCTTAGATTTTGGACCCAACCTGTTAAATGCTCCCCAGAAGGCATATGCAGACATGCCTGAAACTCCACAATGGACTTCAGCCAGCGTACTCGAAAGGATGATCGTTCCTCCACCTACCTCATCCTTCATGTCAGCAAGAGCACTCGTGCAGCTGTGCGCAAGCTGGATGAGCTCACTGACCCGGTGGAAAAACTAACCAAGCCAGCAAACACCCTCTTCAGATTCATCTTCATCCTGAGGCTTTCAACACAGGATGTGCTGGGAATTACCACCCTGCCTGGGTAGGCTGCCAGATTTTCTGCACTACAGTGGCCTAAGAAGTAGACAATCCTTTTCTGAAGCCTTTGCTGCAGGTGTCTTGCAGATCAACTTAGAGAGGGGAATAAGCGGGGTATAGTCTGTGTGCATAGCTGAGTTACGTCTGTCCTGTTTGTGTATCAGCTGATGCACTTAAATCAACCACATGCATTGAAGCCATCCAACAGAAGATTGGAAGATGTGTGCTACCCCCATCTCCAGCTGTGTTTAGCTGTAGTGAGAACATACATTCCCCCTCCGCTTCAACTTGCAGTCAAGAAATGTGTGAAAACAGGACTGAAGCATCAAATCTAGATTTACATTTATTCCAAATATGTAGAACCACAGCAACCAGCGACAACCTCTCTGAGGTTGCTCAGGTAGCAACCTAGATTGCTGCTGTCCTGAGCCAAGGCCAGGGAAACCAAAGATGTTAGAACAAGGTGGATTTTATCCATTAGCTCTTACATACATGTAACGTGAGCTCAAAAGGACGATGCCAAACACCCCTTACACCCACTTAATAAAACATTGGGGGGGGGTGTGGTGTGTGTGGAGAAATTTATATTACCAGCAAGGTACTTTACATTGTAGGAACCTGAGGAGAGTTTTTAGTATTTGAACAGCAGCTCAGCAGCACTGAATGCAAACAAGCTCCAGCACTAACTTTCAGACAACCATAGTGGAAAGCTGTTTTCCTGCTTAGTTCTCCTAGTCAGCTTGGGAATCACAAATTTACAGATTCTCATCCTCAACGGGTATGGTTTGTGTTGGGGAGGAACAGAAAGTTGCAAGGGGAGGAGGACCCAAGCACTGCCTTATCCAAGCTGCTCTGGATCAACACCTGGTGCTGTCCTAGCTTTGGGCAGTCAATTACAGGTGTTTGTCATGTATGAGAGTCATTAAAATGAATCCATCTGAAAGCCAGCAACAATGGCTTGTAATCTGCCACAAAGAGGGAAAAAATTGGATGTTACTTGCTTAAGGCAGAGAAGGAAGGAGGTTCCTCTCTGGCTTTGAAAAATTGTCAAAACTGTCAGTGCTAAATTGAAAATACTGAAATAAAAATCTGCAGAATAAAATTACTAGAGCTATTTATAAAAAAAAAAAGAAAATCCACTATTTGCAGCGCAAGGTGTGAGCAAGTACTTCAGATGCTGGCACACTCCAGTGACAGGCAGCAGGATCAAGCAGCCTGTGCGTAATCCAGCCACTGCTTTGTGTCCCCTTGCTACAGCATCGCCAAGAACAGCTTCCCTCTTTCCCATGAACAGTGGGTCAGCTTTAAGTTGCCTGAATCAATTGGGGGGGGAGAAAAAAAAAAAAAAAGAAGCCTGAAGGTGGAACCAAATCAAATTCTCAGGCTCAAATGCCTGTGATCACAGGGGAAACCGGAGCCCAGAGCTCAGCTTGGCTCCTCAGGGCTGCGCCAATGAACAAAGGCAATCCCGCAGCACCAGAGAGGCATGGAGGATACCCAGCTCAATTTTCTTCCAGCTGATGTGGCTCATTGACAGGAACAACAGTTACTAATCGGTACCCTGAGAAACAGCATAGAAGGCAATGAAACAGAGGGGTGCATTTCAAAATTAGCGCAGGTATCCCAGAGAGAACTGCAGTGGGGGAAGCCAGCATTGAAAGAGATTCACAGCCCTTTAACTGCTGAATCTTTCCCCGAGAATTTTGCTTCTCTGTCTTATCTGGGTATTTATACAGTTAATAAAAAATGAGAGCTAGTGACTCAGTTGCATAAAAAAACAGGTTTTTCAAATTGCAGGTATAGCAGAGTACCTTTTTGCAAACACACAAAATGTTTTGGGAATCCAGCTGTAAAATCACGAGTGCAGCAAATCAGACCAAATCTGGACCTTTGAGCCAGGCATATTTAAATTGTAACACTAATTCATCCCCTAATGAGTTGATAAGTTTATCTGGCTTCAGGAAATAGGAGACTGGCAGTGACCCTATTTTGGGGAGAGGGGAGGGAATCTGAGAATTTCTACCATTTTCACAGGAAAGACTCCCAGACAATGTAATTTTCAAGCATAGCACAGGTCAGGTCCGCAGCCTCTGCCTCCCCGAATATCTAAATCCATTATTTGGCTACTAGGGATATTCTTCAAAGCAGTGCTCAGCTGCCACCTCAGTCTTTATGTGCATTGGTGCCTGCCAGCTGATACTAAATGATTGCCTTTGTCAGGAAACCATCCCTCTCCTAAGTTCCTAGTTCAAGCTAAATCCTGGAGTCAGAAACCAGGCAGGAGAGTGCCTCTTCTGCCAGTAGGACCCAATGCTCTGAGTACATGAAGATTTTATACTTCTCAAGTTCAGCAGCCAGGACAGGCAGCTACCGGCTCCTGCAGCCGCCAGGAAGCAGCACAGCCCCTGCTCTCAGCAGCCCGGGGCGAGGTACCCCTCGCCATCAGCATTTCCCTTTACCCATTTATTTGTAGGCACCCCAAAGTGCCCGGTGTGGATGTTACTAGTTAAGTACTAGCCGGCTGTGAAATGTCTTTGCATTAAGATATCCAGCCAAAGACACTTGCCCCAGGACACATAACAAGGGAGGGCAGCATCACAGATTTTGCAGCCATGTGATTGCCCACCAAACTTATTACAGCGCCCACTGACCATCAACAGTTTGCTCTGAGGCCACTCGCAGAAAACAAGACCACTGCTCTCTTAAGCTGGTCATGAGAAACTGAGATGAATGCCACTTTAGAGAAGTTTGGATTAAAGTGGAAAATAATACAAAGGTACCAAAAAAGCTATCTGCAAACCTCTCAATTCAGTACCACTTCTCCTACCTTTCTTTTTTTTTAAACTCTAATCCTGGAGGAGTTGAAATATTCCCATTGCCTGAGTTAATGCTGCCAACGTGATGGTGCTGGAACGACTTACATAAATTTTCATACAATGTCAATGCACCGAGATTTTCCACTAGCCACAGTAAAAGAGACTCATGATTTTGGACCAAAAATCAATTTCGCTTTGTGCTTTTAGATATGTGGTATGTGGGGGGAGGGGGGGGGAGAAGAAGAAAACAACCAAACACAAAAAATTGCCATGAAAATAAACTGCGTTTTTCATCTGAAGGAACAGTATGTTCTCCCTCCCTCTTCTCCACTCTCTGGAGTGTTTTCTATTAATATTAACGTTTTTTTTCTGCCCAGCTGTTTCCTCCCAGTGTAATCTCCCATGTAATATCTTCACAGGTGTGGAATCTTTATACCAGCCCCAAATTGCTTTTTCCCTGGCTGACAAAAAACACTTTCAGAGAGCAAAGCTTTCACCCTTTCAAAGACACCTATAGCACGAAAGGGCATAGACTCAAAAGCGTTGACAGTAAGACCCCCGCAGCCCCCGCCACCTCTCAGCGGCAGAATGCATTGTGCTATGAAAGTGATGAATGATCTTCAGCGGGGGGATCGTGTGTTATTCTTGACAGCCAGGAGATGGGAGCTGTACTGGGTGTATATATTCCTCTAGAGAGGCAACAAAACAAGGTGGTTCAGTCCTGCTTCCCAGGTCACATCCTACATCAGCGAGCTGTTGAAAGCAATTGCTGCGGGCAGCCGCTTTACTGTCCATCCCTCATCGCTACCGCCAAGCTGTAAATCTCTCCCCAGGAGAGCGCGTTACCTGCTGTCTCTTCCCAATCGCTCCCCCAGTCTGTTATGAGATAGCTGTGCTGTAAATGGGGGTTCCTGAGAGCCCACGCTGCTGCCTCCACTTGCCCTTTCGCAGAGAAAGGGATCAAAATGGAAGGGCCCATAGGAGGAATGAACACTCTCATGTTGACTTCTGTTAAAAAAAAAGAAAACAAAAGCAGAAGGAGGATTAATTAGATTGGATACCAGGGACTGATACGAGCACCAGGAGAAAGCAGTCACTTTACATTCAGAAACACAATTTCTGTGGCATATAAGGCAAAGGAATAAAACTTGCCACCGGCACTAACTGTCATTTATTCCTGTAGCTGTACCTTGAAAAATCCCCAGTTTACTCTGGGACCAGGATGCCCCAGTGTGCTGTACAAGAGGACACTCAAGTGCTTCTTCCAGGCAAGTGGCACACAAATCCCTGAACCGCTGAGGCATGTACACAGCACAGCACAGCGGCTGTGCGAGCCTACCCGATGTGCATCTGACAGTTGCACTTCCCATTTGCTACTAACGCTGATTTTTCAGCCAGGCTTATGAACCACTGCACAAAAGCCAGCATGGGCTGAGGGGAGCGCTGGGCGGGCTTGCATTTTCTAAGCGCGGGTTCTGCCAGCACCCCCTCCCACAAATTGAGCCCCCGCTGGCAAGAATGGTCAGCTGTATCCCTGCATCTCATCTAGCTGGCAACCAAAGACCCTAAGGAAGGAAACACGTGCCTTTTTTATTCACCCTTTCCACCTTTTAAGATAAAAGCTAGTAAAATTTCATTTCAAAACTGCAACTTCATTTTCAGAAACACTTAAAAGAAATAAAGCACCTAGAACTGGTTAACAGTAATACTGCTACAAAGTGAGAAAAACTTTGTTCCCTGCTGAAGAAGGGCATCCTCACACCCATAGGGAAGAACAATGGGAAAGTTCAGTTATCTACCGTCTGCTACCTTAGGAAAATTCACATAAGCCCAAGTTTCAACTTCTCTCTAGTCTCATGTTTATTCGGGATGCAAAGCAGGAGCTTGTCTTGTATCTGGTCAAAATCAGCACGCAGGCTGCAACCAGCGCCCAGCCCATGCTCTCATCATCCACTGAGATTTGGAGCAAGCAGTACAGCTGCCCAGCTGACATAATTCATCATTGTAAAGAGCAAATTCATACCAAAATGCTTCAGTGCCCATTGTTGAGGAGCTACATGTCCTGCGTAACCCCAAGGCATTTACTGAAAACTGGACCAGCATAAGTCTGCTCTTCTCTATCTCAGAGCTAAAGAAACTGAAGCACACAGTTAATGATTTGTCCCGTGCCACAGAAGTCAGTAGCCGCACAAGGAATAAAAGCTGATTAACAATTACAGTAACACTGTTGTTCAGTGTGTCCTTCATGTCAGCACAAGAAAAAAAACAAAAAACAAAAAACAAAAAAACAAACCACCATACCTAAGTCAAAAGTAATTTTATTAATAACTCACAAGAGCAAATTGCTGCATTTTACTGAGAGAAAACCACAGCTTTATGTACCACAGCAGAACTTGGGAAGCTGCATACTAAAATGCCGATTATGCAGATTTACCTTATGAACATTTTTAGGCAAGAATGAAGCAGGGTTTATTTTCTTTAATTAAAAACAGAATCCTACGTAGTTCATTAGCATGGATTCAGAGCAGAATGAATATTAATGTAGCCCACCTCTCCCACTTTCTCTACCTGCCAGAAATATCAAGGGGAAAAAAAAAAAAAGGTTAGAAAATGGATTCCTGAGCAACTGTAAATGCAACTAGCTAATGTCACTGCAAGGCTGCTGGCATCTTTGAAAGGTGAGGGAGATCAGGAAAACCTTTTTGACTGGAAAAAGGCAAATGATACTACCACCTTCAAAAAGGCAAGAAAGAGTATCTCAGGGACTACAGGCTGGTCAGCCTCACTTCAGTCCCCAGGAAAATTACAGAATAAGCTGTTGTGGAAGCTCTTCCAGGCACATGAAATACCAGCTGGTGGGGAGCAACCAGTCAACACCAATTCACCACGGCTACATTCTGCCTAACCATCCTGACTGCCATCCAAGAGGCAATGACTGGCTCCGTGGCAGAGGGGAAGCAGCAGATGTCATTCATCTTGACCACAGCAAGGCTTTCAACAGTGTGTCCCACAGTAGCCTTGTAGCCGGACTGAGGATATGAATTAGAAGGTGAGTGAAAAACTTCTGGACCATCAGGCTCAAAACAGTCAGTTGTTCAAGTCTAACTGTCAGGTGGTTACACATGACATTCCTCAGTAGTAAAAACTAGGGCAAAATGTGTTGGCCATCTTCCTCAACAGCAGAGAACCCAGCTAAGGACACTGGTTTGTCGAGCCTGGAGAAGAGAAGGCTGAGAGCAGACCTAACTACAATTTCCCACTAGAGAAGGGACTGCAGAGAAGACAAAGGCAGCCTCTTCTCAGGCATTCAATGAAAGGGCAAGAGACGACAACTGCAAGCTGGGACCAGGGAGCTGGCCATGAAGAACAAATGCTTGACCCTGAGAGAAGCTAAGTGCTGGAACGGGCGCCAAGACAGGCTGTGGAACCTCCACCACTGGAGGTTTCCAAATCTCAAGGTCTTGAGCGACTTGGTCTAGCTTTAAAGTTGGCCTGGTACTTTGCAGGGGGTTGGCTTAGATGACCTCCAAATAACCTTTCAACCTAAATTTTTCTATGATTCTGTGATTCCAATTGCATGTGTAAATAGAAGTCTAACCAGTGAAAAGCCACCAGTCACATTTATTCTGACAGGGCTTCACACTGTTCCACCTGTCAGGTCTCAGACACCATTACTTGCTTCTTCAGCCAAAAACTTCATATACTGTTTCCGAGCAGGAAAATCATCAGCTGGCCTGTTGTATGCTGTCCAGACAGGTTCTCCAACGAATAGCCTCATTGCCTTCACGTAATTCTGTCAAAGAACAGGAAATTACAAGTAATTTAAGAGCTCCTTTCCATGGGATCTTCATTCTGAAGTTAATGTTTCATTTGCACTTCTGCAGAAGTTTTTGAAGCCATTTCAAAATGGACTGAAAGCTTCACATTTTCCAGAAAATGATACCACTATGCTGCTGTTCCTGCTCCCAGCCACTGCACTGGGAGATTTTGCACCTATGCAGTGATATATTGTGTCACGCAACTAGTGCCTCCAGGTCAGGCAGAGACAGTAGTTTTCCCGGTTTCAAAGAAACCAAAAAAATGCTGTCTTATGCAAATCTTTTGCACTGGATCTGCAATACTGATCAATGCAGCATCTAACTCCTACTTGCTTAGTTAAACACAGCAATCAGAATACCCAAGACAGCTACACAGTGCTTTTGAGGAATACCAGAAGCTTCCAAGTGAAAGCCGTAAAAGCTGAATGGGAGTGCATAAACTGGCCAAAAAATAGTGCTATGGGAAGTGAAAACTCTCCAGATTCCAACAGGAAAAGCAACAGCCCCTGCCACCAGCTAACCAAAAGTATGCCAAGTGCAAGGTACAGCTGTGGTAGCAGAAAAGGGGACTGTGTCCTGCACAAGTGCTCCAACCACTGAGTTATGGGGAACTCTCCTCTCCTCTTCGGCCCACTACACTACAGATTTAGACCCTAGCAATTTTGTAAACACTGCTAAGTACTTACCTTGCACCCAGGTGCTCAGCAATGTCAAGAACAGTTAGGTACCTAAAGAACTTAGCTGCAAAATGCAAGGGTCTAGAAGCACTTAAAGAATTTACTTTGAAGATGGCACTTCTGGACTAAAGTTTCTGAAGTGGACAAACATTTAAGACTTTTTCTAGGTTCAACCCATAACACCCGACATTTTGCCTATATAAAGAAAAAGCCTTAAACTAGCAATTGTAGCTGATTCACTGTGGATCTCAAAATGCAGATGTGAAAAGTCAGTTTTTTCTCCAAAGCAGCATCTCCCTTTTTTACACATATAACAACTGCTATCTGGACAGCTGATTCAAAATACCACTTCAAGACTACGCCAGAGATGAGATTTTGCCGCACAGGAGACAGCACACATTTCCCCATTTTCCAGGGGTAACGCTGAGGTTACAAACTTATTTATAAAAGCCCACAGGGACAGACACACAGATCAGGACTACACGTGCCCATCTCACAGTCCCATTGCCAAAAATACCCTATGGAAGCAGGTCACCTCCTGTGAAGCCAGCATCTAGTCTAGCACATGCAAGCTGCAAGTAGTGGCTCTGGACCCTTAAATTCTTCTTTCCCTTGAAGGTGAATTTAGCACTCATGAAAAATGCCACTGCTGGACACAGATAGGCTCTGTCTATCCCCACAAAGATACAGAACGAAGCAACACAGAGAGATCCATCTACACCTCAACCGACAGCAGGGGCAATTGTGGGAGGGACAGCCACAGGGCTTCGCTCTCATGCCACTGTCACATAAAACACACTACAGATATCACGTGGCAATGACTTGCAGTTACAGCTGACGAGAGGAAGCTGGATTTGTGACCTGGAGATGAAAGGTTCAGATGCTGTGAATTATTTAGTGTTTTTCATATTCCTACTTCATATTTAATATGTTTTGCTAACAAACTGCAAGTCTCAGGGCATGTAGTTACTAACGTGATATATGCTCACATGGATTCGTCATCAAAGTTTACAGTAATCTATAACAACATACGTTCTCATCCAGTGTAAATCTGTGATATATGCCAGCAGGGAGGGTTATCATGTCTCCTTTTTCCATGGAAATCCGGATCCATTTGTCATCCTTGTCACGAACATCAAAATAGCCAGATCCATCTAAGATGTAGCGAATTTCATCGTCTAGGTGTAAATGTTCTTCATAAAATGTTTTTATCTAGGAACAGCAAGTATCTCTTAAAACTACTGAACACAGAAAAACTGCACAGAAAACTGGTACAAACACGTGGCAAAGCAGACAAAGGCTTTCAAAGCGTAACCACGCAGTGATTTAACAGATGAGACCAACATGATTAAAATGGCCAATGCAGCCAGACAGACCCTGTCTCAGAACACTTCTAAGCTGGCTGCTACATTTCCTTTGGAACACAGGAATTCCTCTGACAAGACACAGCAGCTATAGCTGTACATAACCAGTCTCTGAGTAACAGTAATGCTTACACCTGTTTGAGAGGCAGGTAAAGCTTCCCACCACAGGATTTGGTCCTTGCAGTTGTTCAATTTGATCATTTTGTGCCTTTTTTTTTCTGACATGCAAAAATAAAACAGAGCTACAGATTATCCCCCTTCTTTTACACTGGTGTAGGGCTGAATTAGACCTGAAGGCTACTACAACTGTATGTGAAAACACAGTTGTTGCCAAACATGGCCCTTCTACAGCAATCTGATGTAAACAGCATGTCATGCCCCCCCACACACAGTGAGCCCCAGCACCAGGCGCTCTCCTCCTGGGCAGCAGCAACAACATTCTCGTTTTTTTCTGGAATGGTGAATTCTTTGTACATTTCACAGTACAGAACAAAACATGCTTTAAAGGTTCAATTAACAGAGACCTGAGCAGGTTAGTGCACAGAGAACAGTGCAATGCCAGGTACCATCACCCGCTTAGGTCTAGATGCTGTTTAGCCACACTAGTGCAGACATCCCTAAGCCAGTACTGATCCAACACGGCAAGACAAGCAGAAGCCCATATGCCCTATCAATAACTGCCTGTCTTTGCGTCAGGTAGGAACCCACCCAGGCAACCTAAGTTACTATATAATTCACATTCTCATCAATTTAAAACCAGTATAACACGACAGGCTTAAAAAAACCTGCTGTATTGGGTTTGCGTGACAAGGTTTTGGTAGCAAGGGGGGGCTACAGGGGTGGCTTCTATGAGAAGCTGCTAGAAGCTTTCCCCCATGTGCAACAAAGCCAATGCCAGCCAGCTCCAAGATGGACCTGCTGCTGGCCAAGACCAAGCCCACCAGTGACAGTGGTAGCGCCTCTCAAATAACAGATTTAAGGGGGGTGGGGGAGGGAACTGGACAACAGTAACTGCAGCTGGAGAGAAAAGTGAGAATATGTGAGAGAAACAACCCTGCAGACACCAAGGTTGGTGAAGAAGGAAGGGGAGGAGGTGCTCCAGGTGCCAGAGCAGAGACTCCCCTGCAGCCCGTGGGGAAGACCATGGTGAGGCAGGCTGTCCCCCTGCAGCCCATGCAGGACCCCACACTGGAGCAGGTGGATGCCCGAAGGAGGCTGTGACCCCGTATGAAGCCCATGCTGGAGCAGGCTCCTGGCAGAACCTCTGGCCCTGTGGAGAGGAGCCCACACTGGAGCAGGTTTTCTGGCAGGACTTGTGACCCCACAGGGGACCCACGCTGGAGCAGTCTGTGCCTGAAGGACTGCAGCCTGTGGAAGGGACCCACGCTGGAGCAGTTGGTGACAAACTGCAGCCTGTGGGAAGGACTCATGTTGCAGAAGTTCATGAAGGACTGTCTCCCGTGGGAGGGACCCCACGGTGGAGCAGGGGATGAGTGGGGAGTCCTCCCCTGAGGAGGAAGAAGCAGCAGAGACAACATGAGATGAACTGACCACAACCCCCATTCCTCATACCCCTGTGCTGCTGTGGGGACAGAAAGTAAAGAAAATCGAGAGTAAAGTTGTGCCCGGGAAGAGGGGAGGCGTGGGGGGAAGGTTTTTTAAGATTTGCGTTTTTCTCATTACCCTGCTCTGATTTGATTGGTAATAAATTAAACCAATTTCCCCAAGTCGAGTCTGTTTTGCCTGTGATAGTAATTGCTGAGTGATCTCTTCTTGTCCTTATCTCAGCCCATGAGCCTTTCGTTATATTTTCTCTTGCCTGTCCAGCTGAGGAGGGGAGTGACAGAGCAATTCTGGTGGGCACCTGGTGTCCAGCTAGGGTCAACCCACCACAACTAGTAAATGGAAATTTAAAGAAAGTAGGGAAGTGCCACTGAGTTGCTGTCCTCAGGTCAGAGCAGCACACCAGCGCCAGGAGGAGAAAGCTCCTTTTAGCAGGCTCATCTGAGAGCCTGGCACCATTCACATTCAGCTGTTACAAGATAGGCGAGGTACCAGCTTCCCAAAGTAAAAAAAAAAAAAAAGAAATCTTCTTGTATGGGGAATATATCCCTGTGATTCCATGAGGTTAACATTCACTTTGAAAAGACGTATTTTACAAGCAGCCATCAGGATGTTTCAGCCTTCAAAGCCCATGCCCAGCTTGCAACTGCCTGCCTTCATCCCAGGGAGGCTCTCTGAGGACAGGTCGGCATTGGCAGGTCTCTGCTGGTAGGAATCCGAGTTTTGAAATGACACAGTGATGGAAACTATCCTTAAAACCTTTGAAGGCAATCTACAGCAGCAAAAGGCCTTTGCTATTTTTAAAATAATATCAAAACTGCTTTTTTGATGTTCAGGACTTCAGTACAGGATGTATTTTACACCTGGAAATCTCATCTCTGCACCCCTGCTCAGGGTGTGTAGGTGTTAAGAAGCTGGCTGCACACTCTGGCGGTTAGACTTCAGCGTGCAAATCCTGACTGAAAGCAAAGACTCGCATACCTTCTCCTCATAATTTGGAAGCTTGTCTTTATGTATGGTTATTATATCCATCCAGGAATAATTTTCTGCTCTCCGAATCTCTTTCAGACAGGGATCAGTCTCATAGTTATCAGCATCCAACTAAAAAATAGAC
>VYZV01020223.1:96334-111156 GCA_013401275.1 Pandion haliaetus | reverse complement strand
TGTATGGATCCCATCTGGTCCCATAGACTTGTGAGTGTCCAAATGGTGTAGCAGGTTACTAACTATTTCCTCCTGGATTATGGGGGCTATATTCTGCTCTCTGTCCTTGCCTTCTAGGTCAGGGGGCAGAGTACCCTGAGGATAGTGGGTCTCAGTATTAAAGACTGAGGCAAAGAAGGTGTTAAGTACCTCAGCCTTTTCCTCATCTCTGGTGGCAATGATCCCCTCTGCATCCAATAAAGGATAGATATTCTCCTTGGCTCTCTTTTTATTGTTAACATATTTGTAGGTCATATTTGTAGGTCACCTAGTCATAGAAGGAGATGAGGTTGGTCAAGCAGGACCTGCCTTTCATGAATCCATGCTGGCTGGGCCTGATCCCCTGGTTGTCCTGCACCTGCCTTGTGAGCCCACTCAAGATGAGCCACTCCTGGGGCTCTCACACCTATGTGGTGCCTTTACAAAATGAGGCCTTTTTCCTTCGGGAAGGAGAAAAGAGAATACCCTTCATACAATTTTACTTTGCCCATAAGGGCATCAACCATGCATGACGTATTCATGGCAAATAACAAGGTTTGTAAATATACTATGTCTAGGAAGTCACTGGTGGCAGATGTTTTTTCTCCCTCACTGCACACAAGCCTTGTAAGCACAAGCACCCTTTCAGCATAGTAGTGAAGGGAAAATGCAGTGATATCTTGCTATGGAGAGAGAAAAGACATTGTCTAGAGTTGAGCACCAGGGGGGTGGGGAGTGGGCTCATTTAGAAAATTAAACACGACCTTTTAAGCAGAAAATGGATGGATGTAGAGCCGACATCCCATCAGCTGTGTGAGGAGACAAAAATGTTACAATCTGGCTAAAAGCACCCCATGCTTTTTTTGAACTCTAGATATTATAAAAAGCTGTGGGCGAGTAATTTTGTCCGGTTCCTTTGAGTATTAATATATGCAACCATTTGCAACAAGAAAAGAAGCAGTGTGTAATAATAATCACGATGCATTCTCAGCACTTAAAGGAGAAAATTTAGCCCTGATGCAATCAATACAGTTGCACAAGAGTCTGACTTCCCTGCTGCATCCATCCTGCAGGTCCCTACATGCCCTTATGTTTTAGTGGCTACAGCTCAGCCAGCTCTGAACTACCTCCCCGGAGCCCCAGCACTCATCCCCCAGACAAAGAACCAAGGCACACACTGCAGTGTGTGCTTCATCCCTGACTCCCTGCAAGCCTTGTCTTACTGTCAGGCTCAACCTGGTATGTCACAAGAGCACGGCCAGGATGTGCAACCTCATGCAGGAGCTGGGAAGCACTCTCCAGCTCCCCAGGGCCAATGCAGCCATGGAAAATGAGCAAGTGCTCAGTGCTTCTTAAGAAGACATTCTTGCAGGAGATCCAGAACAGGACCTAGGACTAAAGAAGACCTCAACGTCTGCGGAACACAAGTGCTGCAGAGTCATTGATGAACCCACTGAAGTATTTGAGGTGAAGAGTGAACTGCAGAGGTCTCCTGCTGTGTTGCACAAGTCATGTCTGTCCTCTCCCAGGTCCCCACACCACACCACACCACAACCTCTATTGACCCCTCCTTAGATGTGATATGACCTTCCCCCCTGAGAGTAGGGGCAGCTGGTGAGCTGAAGCTGCCACCCACTCTGCGAGTTTGGACTTGTCTACTGCCCTTTAGGCTGCTGCCACCTTCATTTCTCTGGTCCATTCAGCTGTTGCATCTTGTCACAGTGCTAGCCACCTGGCTCTCTGAGTAAGCGGTTGCCTGGAAGTGTCAAAACTCCCCAAACCTGCCTGCTCTCCTGCTTCTGCTTCGCATCCCAGACAGCCTGTGAAAGAACACAACCTTGTGGCTATGCCTCCAGCACTGTGAGACCAGGGGTTACGGCACGCTGCTGTGACTTCTGTCACAGCAAGCCACAGCAAGCCTCTGATTTCAGGCTTCCCTCCTTTTTTTAATAGCGTGTTTCATTCATCCAAAGTTGCCTGACTGGAGGAGCCCATGCCCACACTGATACTGGTTTGGAGCCTTCATTTGTATGTTGGGTTTTGTTTTATTGCCACTCATCACCCACTTTAAAGTGGAGCCAAACCATTCAAGGAATGCACAGGCTTGGTGCCCTCCTCTGTACAGCCCATGTAACACTTTCCAGGAAGAAGGTACAGTGGGGAGGGAGGGCAGGAATGCATCAAAGAGTCAGCCTTTTCATTTCTGTGTTTACATATTCAGAAAAAAATGTAAAATAATGTTTAAAACTCCCTTAAAAATAGCAGGCATGCTCTTTCCGCTGACCTTGCATAAAAATAATAATCAAAGAGCCTTTTTAGTTTACAGCTCCAACAGAATCATATGCAGAGAAAATACATGTTGGTCCAGTGAGTGACAGGAAGAGAAGTGTTACTAACAGACTTCCAATGATGTCATCCCAGGGGAAAAAAGGGAGAAAAAGAACCAGCTGAAAATGAAATACAATAATAGAAACATGTCTTTTCATACTAAAATGTTGATAAATACGGACATTTAGAGCCATATCACTGCTGGATGTAAGTCAGCATGACCCTGCTGATGTCAGGAGTGTTATGCCAGTTCACACTATCCAAAGAACTTTTCCTTTAACTATATTCTGCTTTGAGCCAATAAATTCCCAAGTACACCTTCCAGCCTCCACTGGACCAAGCGTGTAGGTTCATAGCAGTGATAAACTGAAGGGCTGGAGATGCAGCCGGGAGCCGCTGGCTTAGAGTTTTTCCTCCTGTTTGAGAAGACGGTGATCAGCCATGCCTGCCTACAGTGGCTGTCAAAAAAATAGTAAAAATATTTGCCATTTTAAGCAGTAGTACATTAGCTTTGAGGTGGGTGGATGAACATTATCCTTATCTGGCAACAGGAAAACTGCATTCCCTCAGCATCAGGTAGCAGGTCTGCGGCAACCACAATTAGACCTCTGGTCTTCTCTCTCCAAGCCCCAAGCCTGTGACTCCAGCTCACAGTGCTGTCACAAAGTGACTCCAAAGAACGAGCACTTTACCTTGAAACAGAGCAGATTGCACCAGACACAAGATATTAAAAAAGAAAAAAAAAAATAAAGCGGCAGAATGCACTCAGTGCCCCTGCAAGGTCTCCACTTACACACAAACCATTTCAAATCAGCCAAGTTAAACACTGGCCTGCACTATCCCCACACTCTGTACATTTCCCAAGGACACAGTATAAATGCTTCCATCAAGGCACAGCTTAATTTATTTGTTTGCTTCTCTCCTTGCTCACGAGAAAGCATTTTTGTTTAAATGGGGAGAATAAATAGTCTCCTGACCCTTCTCTCTGCAGCACGTGCTCCAGCACTGCCCTGTGTTTATGAGGCTAATGGGGGAGAATGCTGTGGGAAGCCCTTGTTAAAAGACTGGCAGCACCTTCCCTTTCACAATACAGTGATTTGGGGCTGCATCGTGTTTATAGAAGCAGGAGGAAGAGGAGGCTAATAAAAAAAATCCATTATCGGAGCTTTCTATGTATAAGGACAGCCGGTCAAAATGCAGGGAAGACAACAAATACCTTGGAATAAAGAGCCCATGATGGAGATAAATAATCATGGGGCTCATTCAACAAGAGCCTGCTGTTCAGAAATCCACTGGAACAGCTGCAGCTTACACGTCATTATACTTCTGATCAGTGAGCATTAGCAGCCTTTTTGTGAGTCCCTTGTTTGTTATAATAATCATTGCAAAAGCAGACTCTACAGATATAAAACCACATAGGAAATGTGGGGACTTCTCCTCACTCCAATTTTGCCAGTTAGTATCCATTTTAATCTTTTTCACTCTACCCCTTTATTTTTCTTTTCTCCAGTGGTCTGGGGTAAAATGTACATCTTCCTCATTGGACCTGCATGGCTTTTTGCTTTTTAAATCATCTGTGAGGAGAGTTTGATATGATGTCAAGCCTTCTGACTTGGAGACACTCATGGAAATCTGGAGCCATGAAGGTAGGGTCTCAGGTCTTACGTATCAAGCTTATTTCTGTACTTACTTCTGGCCCTAGCAGTGTCTTGGCATTGTGGCAACATGCTGTGCAGGAAAAGTTGTTTTTCCCTCCTCTAATTCTTTTGGGAATGTGCTGAAGGAAAATGGCACATCCCCAAGAATGGAGGGGAACAAGGCACCTGGCTTTGACTGTGAGAAGAAAGGTGCATCTTTCTTTCACAAACAAGTAGAGGAAAGGAATAAAAAAGAGCTGGGACCCCAACTGCTTTCCTCTTGTTACAGATACCTTCTTCAGGCTTTGGATCTAGGGCTGGGTGAAAATTATTTGGGTGCCTAAACAGAGTGTTCCTTAGGCAGATTTATGAGGTATGCTCCCTCCTGCTTACCTCGTGGTGGTAGCCCATAAGCCACACAGAGTGATAAGTGACCTGCAGTTCACTTGGTGGAGGTAGCAGTAACCGAGCCTCCCCCAGCAGATACTTTGTTGGACAGGAGAGGGCAATAAAACTATGCCCACTGCCTTCTTCCTCCCCAGCCACTAAAGTTCATTTGTGAGTTAGTGTCACTGTGGTTCCTCTGCAGCCACAGATCTCGTATTGAATACTTCTCTGAGATGTGTGGGGTCTTCTGTAGGCATAGACATTTGTCATGGAATGAGTTGTGTTCAATCTTTTCTGTAAGGTTTTCTGTGGATCCACACTGGCTCGATCGTTTAAGTACAAGCCAAAACTGATGTAATTGCAGGAAGCCCCATTTTCTAAGCTGTGTCTGTATTACCAAATTGGTTGGAAGTTCCAAGCTGCTAGCTCCAGATTTGCTCCACTGCATTCTGACCCCACACCTTCCCACCACCTCCTCTCCACAGTCCCAGTTTCTGAACACAAGGGAAACCTGGGTGTGCTGGCTGATGGTGAGCAATGACATGGTCTGGGCAGGTACCCAGTTTGGACCACTACAAAGGCAGGAACCTGGGGTGTTCTGTGGAATACCCTAGCATGATCATGTGGATACAGTCTCCATCGCATCGCTCCACAACAGAATCTTAATTGCATAATTCAGCTCTCAGTATCTTCCTTAATATCTATTACTTTGTTTCCCCACAACCTTTCATCACACATAGCCTGCTTTGATAAGGCTGTACCCTGAGTTAGGTCTTCATCCTGCTAGGGCAACTACTACCTAAACATATGCTTCCTGTGCCTGAGAGAGAAAATCCCCTGGAGGTACTGAAACTTTTGCCCAGGTGCACATATTAATGTGAAAAGATGCCTAAGCAGCAGGAGGGCTTAATGTATACTGGACTGAACAGTGCCTGTCACAGTGAGGACTGACTGTATCACGGTGCACACCTGGAGAATACATTGTGAAACACAGCAGGCAAGTTCCAGCCCAGGTAGGACCAGGAGAAAGGATTTCCCTTCTTGCATCTTTCTTGAGACCACTGCAGCTGCAGCGAAGCACCATGAGGAACACCGAACAGCCAAGCTAACTTGACGCTCGGTTGCTTTCACTGATGAATTAGAGGATCTCTCTGCTTTTTGTGTTTAACAACTGCTCTACCTTCTCAGGAACAGATGGGAAAAAACAGTTTCCAGCACAACGCTTTTGTGCACCACCCACAGATCTCACCTGGCCATTCTCCACCTCTGCCTGGTCTGCCCCCATGCAGTGTGGCCCTTCCAGTTCTCCAGGGAGGGGACACCTTTGTGGTGACAGAACTCACTTGTCCTGTCTGTGGATGCAGTCCTTTGTGCTGGCCATTGCTCTACTCATCCTGCTGCATGCACTCTGAGATGGAGGGGTTTTCTGACGGCTTTAAGAGCAGGATCCTTTGGATGCTGAACTCATTCTTGCAGGTCTTCTCCAATTTCCTGCCTCTTCTAGACTATGATCTTTCCGACAGTGTAAGGGTGACAATGCAGCCTATCTAAAAAGGAACCTAAACATGAAGTCAGTGGTTAACCATAGCTGAGCGGGCAATCCACATGCAAAAATATAACGTGATGTGTTTCCGAGATGTTTATTTAAGATCCTGTGAGAGAGAGAATAATATTATTCAGAAAAATGATGTGATATAATTAAAAAGGCCTCCTCCACCCCCATTGCCTGCTATTGGTTGTTCCCTGCTCTCCTTAGAGCTCCCTGGCAACATACGAGCAAATAAGCAGCATCAATCACTTACATTCAGTTTGGTTTTCTTTTTCACCCTTGTTGTTTAATTTAAAAATGCTCCAAAGTTTTTATTGTGTTCCCCCACTCCTAATAAAGAAAAAAATCATAAAAAAGAAAAAACCCAGGAATTAGTCCTGACTTGCTTGTGACCTGCCTGACTAAGTATCACAAGCAGCCATGTTCCAACCATCACGTCCACAGCCCCTGACACCGAAGCTGTTCTCAACAACAGCACCTGAATAACTTCAGCAGGGTGGGTAGCTTCTCTTGAAATCATTCATAAAAATGATTTATTATTTAGGAGGGCAAGTAAGGCCACTGGGATTTGCCACTTTCTGCTCAAGAAAGACATATTACATGCTGTCTATGTTAACCCTCTAGAATAGTTATGTACATACCAACAGATCATAATTAGACTTCTCATGAACCCCATTAGAAAACTACCCCAGTGATTTTTCTAGAGATGTTTTTTTTCCGTTGGCTTTTGCCCTAGCCAAATGCAAAAAAAAATCATGATCAAGCAAATGTAGACTTTCTGAAGAAGAGAAATATTCCCAGGTCAGGAATATTTCCTAGCACAGCTAGGAAAAATGAGTCATATTTATACAAGAGGGGTTGTCCTCTGGGCAGTGCTGGAATAATTAGGAAACATTAATTCCATAAGAAGAAAACCTCCTCTGTGCTGGAGAGCTAACATTCAGTCCCACTTTCCAAAGGAACTGTAATTCAGGGTAACGAGGTTAGTCCAGAGTCTCAATAGAAAGGTCTCCACAAAATTTCTCCCTTCCAGCTGCTTTATGCACCATGAACCCGGAGACAGAAGGACACAGGAATTGGGAAACTTGCTCCTTTGTCTTCCTGTAAATCTCTGTGGCTTCTCCACAGCTAATGAGAGGGGCTACTGGTGAGGGTGGCACATACCACTGGGCCCTCCTCACTGCTGAAATTGTAGACACCTAAGGAGAATGAAAGGGTGTGACCCA
Source organism: Pandion haliaetus (assembly GCA_013401275.1). Lineage (NCBI taxonomy): Eukaryota > Metazoa > Chordata > Aves > Accipitriformes > Pandionidae > Pandion > Pandion haliaetus. The sequence goes on along the minus strand of VYZV01020223.1, from coordinate 104,011 downwards.
GAGGTGACCCAAATCAACAGATTGATGGCTTCAAGTAAACTTGGATGGGGCCTAAAATAAAATGCTGGTGTCATGGTTTAACCCCAGTGGGTAGCTCAGCCCCACATAGCTGCTTGCTCACCCCACCCCAAGTGGGATAGGGAGAGAATCAGAGAGGTCAAAGTGCAAAAACTTGTGGGTGGAGATAAAGACAGTTTAATAGGTAAAGCAAAAGCTGTGCATGCAAGCAAAGCAAAACCAGGAATTCATTCACCACTTCCCATGGGCAGGCAGGTATTCAGACATCCGCAGGAAAGCAGGGCTCCATCGCATGTAATGGTGACTTGGGAAGACAAACACCATCACTCCAAATGTCCCCCTCTTCCTTCTTCTTCCCCCAGTTTTGTATGCTGAGCGTGATGTCATATGGTCTGGAATCTCCCTTGGGTCAGCTGGGGTCAGCTGTCCTGGCTGTGTCCCCTTCCAACTTCTTGTGTACATCCAGGGTCCTTGCTGGTGGGGTGGGGTGGGGAGCAGAAAAGGCCTTGACGCTGTGTAAGCACTGCTCAGCAATAGCTAAAACATCAGTGTGTTATCATCAACACTGTTTTCATCACAAACCCAAAACATAGCACTGTACAAGCTACTATGATGAATTTAACACTATCCCAGCCAAAACCAGTACAGCTGGGAATGTCTAAGCTATGTTCAGGCTTCCTACACAACTGTGACAGCTATTCTGATGTGTAGTTCAAGACTGTGGGGGATTCAGTCCACTGCTTTTCAGACCTGTCTGTCAGGACAGAGGGAGCCAAGACATTGAAGTCAAGCACTGGTAGGGTACAGCCTGAATGCAGTCACTTTTCTGCACTGGGGAGCAAAGGAATCTCCTGCCCTGAGGTTTTTTGCTCCTCTGTTTCATCCTGGAGTCATTTCCCCTTGTCTTCTACACCCAAGTGGCATACTTTGGGAAGGATACATAATCCCCTGGGGTTGTCACTGCAGACAAGTTGATTTAGCAGAATTCAGAGAGTGGACAGTGTCTATAAGGAGCGAGGATGTCTCCCCAGGCCTCCTTGTAGCACATAATGAGCACAGGAGGGGCTTTGCAGGCAGACAGTCCATCTATATGCTGGCCCAGCTTCCATTAGCTGTTAATTGCCCTGCAAAAAGACTACCTCAGGGCTCCTCAGCCTTTTCCGTGCTGTGACCCCTTGTTTGAACACAAACAAAGCTTTTTGACCTCTTCTCCCATATCTCCCAGAAAAAAAGGAGGCAGAGGGTGAGTGTTCAATCACCTGCTGCAGGCTGTAGCCCAGAGGTTAAGGGACTTGGAGCTAGGACATCTGCATTTCTTTATAAACAGCATTTTTAACACTGCAGCACCAGTGTGGTGAGTGGAAGAGCTTTATCTGAAAAATGCTGCCACAGAGCACAGCCTAGTAGGAGACATGGTCTCTCAGCCTGTGAGTGGTAGCAATCCAATATATCTGCAGTAATAGCTGTGACGCTTAATGATCTCCAGGTCAACGCCACTCTGTCTAATCAACATTTACATGGTGTCCTTGAGAGCCCAGAGCACCTCGGGGAGCAGCAACATAAACCCATGTTTCCCGTTGGATCCCACGGACAGTGACTTACTGTGCTCTGCAGAACCATTTAACAGCCCTCTTGCTCCAGAGCCAGCAGGGAGCGGGGGGAGAAAGATAGCAAAACCAGCCTCTCCCACTATCTCTTCTCACCACAGGTCACAGTGACCAGCAAAGGTGCCCTGCCCCACTCACAGTAATAAGCTGATAGCAATAGTCTCCTTGCCTTTTGGATGAAAGACGTGCCAACTGCAGCCCTCTATGTACCCACAACAAAGCAGCAGTACTGCCAGCACTGTCTCTGCTGCAAGGTGGAGGCATCACTCAGAAAGCTGAGAAAGTAGTCTCTGCCATGCCCAGGCAGTCTGGCAACAGGGCTCTTACTCAGGTCTTTTATCTTTGTGCTAGGAGCTGGAATTAATCTGAGGATTTTGGAAATATTATAATTTGTCATCAAGATGGAGTGGGGAAAAGTTTCACAGAGCAGAAATGTACGCGAATTCAGTCACTCCCATAACATCATTCACCCCCCACCCTGAAAAGAACATTTTTTTTCTTCTCTGTACAAGTTAGACCCAACCACCTCCTTGGCAATGCATGTGTGCAGGCAAAGCAAGAACTCACACTAGGGTGGCCTGATGCGGAGCCTTCATTTTAGCTTGTCTGGAACTTTGCCAAAGGAGACCAGTTTGGGTCACATCTTTTTGGGTACATTCAGTTTCAGTTGTATTGGAGAGTTACAGAGACAGAGTGAGGACTCATGAAAGATGTCTTGTTTTGCTTTGGTAAAGTTGTAAGTTATAATTAAAGTGTGTGTGTGTGTAGGAAATGTACAAGCACAAAAAGGCCAATTTCAGAATGCATGTGCAATGATAATTTATGTACCTAATTTGTAAGTATTTGACTTCTCTGTCTTAATTTCTACCTTTTGTAAAATGAAAAATGGGTTTCTGGTATATGTGATACAGCATTTGTTTTTCTGATCTTCTCCCAGTCCTTCCTGTCTATTCCCAAGCATAAAGTCTGCATGTCAGTGTCTCTCACTACTCTGTTAACTTTGCGTATGAATGAGCAATATTCAAGATACAAAAGAACTGTGAAAGCCCTGTTACAGTGTAGGTATGTTTACCTGTATGCTTAGCAATATACTGGACTGAAACTGGACTGATGACAAAGGAATGTCCTTGTAATGGAACTAACTTCTGAAGAAATTAAACAAACCTTGTCAGGAGAAACTAATGCTGTTTGCATGTTAGCCAGGCAGGCACATGGGCTGCAGTCGTGTGAATGCACCTTGATGTAGGAGTGGTGCAGGGGCCCCAAGCTAGGGCCAGAAATGGAAAGAGTGACACATACAGCCCTACTGATGGTATGCTCTACCCACCATAAAAAGCCCTGCAGATTGCTAAGTAATCACAGCCCTAATCCTTCTGTGCCTGAGTGTCTGAGCATGTGCTCAGGGGTGCAGGCACTGTGGTGCTAACAAAGCCATGCTCTCAGCCGTCGCTAACTCACGATGCAGAGCCCTCCAGAAAGTCCCAGGTGCCTTAAGGAAATGAACTGGGATCCCCTAATACCCAGTCGTTTCCCTCTGATAAACCATATTTCTTTCTATTTCCTCTGAAGTATCAGAAACACAAAACTAATGCCCTGTTCACCTAACCAGGACTATTCCCAGGAAAGAGATGGAGGACATCATTGTGTTTCAGCAACTCCCGCAGTGCAGTGCAGCTTGGCAGCCACATCCTTACACACCTCTTCAATTAAACTCTTCTTCTGCCCCAGTGGCTGTTTGCAAAGACTGGCTGACTAGTTACAGCATCTAGTTAGGAATAATGGTGAGGTGAGGGAGGTAGTTATCCTGCTTAGCTTGCATGACATAAGGTTTTCCATTCTGTCTACATAAAAAGGAGGGAGATGGAGGAGGGAAAGGTAAAGGGAAATTTCAATGTAGAATATAAAAATGGTGGCAGTTGCAGGTTACACTGTATAATCAAAACAACTTGTGTTGTGGTAACTATCTTTGACAAATAATCAAGGTCTATTTAAACGCAGCTGCTGGGGTCAGTCCAGAATGCCAACAGCCCCAGTGCAGGGTGGCAGAAGGAGAGAGATGCTGCCACTGCTTCCTCAGAGCTGTTTTCCTGGCTCAGCTTTTGTGAAGCAGCCACACGGTGCATGAGCCCCAGCCCAGCTGGGTAGCTCCTAGTCTTGCTCCCAGTCTTTTCCCCAGAGACAGAGAAATCATTGAGTCCTTTAAGGCACCTCGTCTTCTCATGACAGACTAGCCTCTGCAGGAAGAGCTGGCTCCCCTCAGCCTGGGTACCTCTGCAAACACACATAGGGGCGGCCCTGGGTGTGCTACCCACTCCTCTTGCCTCGTACCTCTCTGATTAGTCAACACCATTGAGTCTTTCTGCTGGCGTAGCCCATGTGGCTATGAGGGTAGGCCACAGAGCTGTCATGGAGGCATGCAGAACCATGCACCCTGGCACCTCCCTTCTCGTGGGACAAGATGTGTTCCCGTCGCACGGCTGACACCTGGGGGTGTCTCTCATAGGACTTCCCTGGCACCCTGTCATTTGATCAGAAGTGCCAATAAGGCATGGCCAGATGTGCATGGGTACATTCTTCACTCTCACCCATTTTCACCCACTTTTGTGTATCTTTGGAGGGGCAGGATGGTGGGGAAGGGCCGACCCTGTGGTAAGTCTCCCTCTGGCACCAGCAGCCAGTTGCCTGGCTCGCAGGAACATTTATTGCAGACATTTCAAATCACAGTCAGAAAACAGGAATCTGCTTCGCTTTGATTTTAAAAGAAGCCAAGTCCCTTTTCCGAATTATTCAGCTCTCAAATTTCAAAGGCAGGGAGGAGACCGCATGTGCAACAATCCTGCTTTATTCACTCCCTGTAATTTGTGGTGTGGCTTCTGCTCCCGGTGTCAGGGAGTAACTTTTCAAAGAGAATTAAAGAACAGCAAGCACTGAGCGCCTCTGGGTGAACAAGCTGTTTTCTTTACACCTGAAGACATTACAAGAGAATCCCAGCCTCTATTAACACAACTGCCGAGCTTTCATGGTGGCAGAGGAAAGCTTTTGAGCATGAACTCTGACTGCTCAGAAAGCAGAAGTCAAATGAGAAACACGGAGAATATATCAGTCACAGGAAGCCCATTAGTGCAAGCATGGAGGGATGCAAACATGATTGAATCCAACAGCAGCCTGTTTGTAAATGTTTGTAAATATTGTTTTGTATCACTTGGGTATTGCAAATCCTCTAAATTTTTGCTTTCCCAGAATTCCTGCTCTCTCCTGAAAACTCCCATTGGTTTCAAGCTGGCATCTCTCAAGGTCACACTGGTCTACTATTCACTATTTAATCCACCTCCCACGGAAGAAACCATTAAAAGCATCAGGAATCAGATCGTGAGCCATTTACTGCAGGGTCTGTTTCTCCCACTGTGTTTGCCGTGTTCTTAGCTAGCACAAAAGGCTCCCGATCCTGAATGGGGCCTCTGGGCATGACTCTAAATGTTAAACAGTAATTATTTTTGGTTAGTTTTGTTTTAAACAAAACGCACGAAAATCAGGGCTTGCAGAACTCCCCAGACAAAAGGCAGCTTGGGTTATCATAAACTGCCCTGGTCTGTGGCAGATCATTTGCATTGCCTCCTCTGGCACATTCTGGCTCTTAAGGAGGTCAAACTCGCCTTGGCTTTCCCTAGAAAAAATGTTGTAATGCTTTGTATGACACTTGTTTTTAAAGTAATTCAAAAAATAAATATGACTATCTCTCTGCACAGTTTATTTTTATGAGTCTCAGAGAATTGTATTAATTACTTAATTTATATTTCCATCAGGGTCCATCAATTAAGAGGAATCGGTGGTATTATTATCCTTGTAAAACACCACATCAGTCAAAAATGAAGCAGAGTCAGAGGTCTAACTGTTAATCAGGTCACATTTCACTTCCTGTTGACATTTTTATTTCCCTTGCAGAAAATATTTGACGTTAAGTCTCAGATTATGAGCACTATTCACCCAATGCAAACACTGCAGAGAAGTAGTTGTGCTGGTGCAGCTGGGAAGTATGCACCGAGTCACTTGCAAGGCACCTCTTTAAGCAGCGCAGGGTGGATCGACAGCTATTCATCTTGATGATGAATGGGAAATCACTCCAAGGTGAAGGTCAGATTTCCATCTGCACCTCAGAAAGCAAGAAACAGGACCAGCAATGGCAGCAGAGGTTGTTCTGTTGTGGCATTGCTGCAAGCTGAGCAGTTTGAAGAGTTTGGCCGAGGAGGCAAAAATACCATAATGTGATAAATGCAGTCGAGTGTTTACTGGCAACAGGGAAACAGTAAGCTTGGCTGATGACACAGCAGAGGAGAGGACAACTGCGGTCAAGAATTTGCTCTAAAACAAGGCATCAAACAGGACGGACAGTTTTGTAGTTAAGGATGTTGTCTAAGAGATAGGGAGGCTTTCAGTTATTCAGAACTAGATATTCTTATGCTACTTGAGCAACCTTGAGCAGGTAATTTAGTTCTGCTGGGGTAAACTGAGCCTGGGAGAGTTGTAAAATATGTCAGCCTGAACAAGATGATGTCAGGTGGCTGTTGCACCCTGAGCAATACTGGGGAACACAGACCCCTCTCTGCCTCACAAGTTTCTTCCTAATGGACTTGTTAATTTACATACCCATTACGTCAAAGACACATCCCATGACAGTCTTCTGACTCAACGTTTACTACTACTCAGAACACTACTTGTTTGCAGTCTGTAATAAGGATCTAAGAATATTTTCCCTTTGTTTATCAGTAACTTCCCAGAGAAGTCCCCAGTACTGTCTGTGGAATTTGAGTAATGCGCTCTGCTCTTGAGATAGTTGACTGACTTACACTTTGAGAACAACATACAGTGTCTTCCAACAACCATACCCAATGTAGCTAGTTTAATCTCTTTCTTTCCTATTCACCCTTTGCTAATGCCTCCTCCTCTCTCTTTATGCAGATTGTCTCACAGTGTATAGAAATAAGAGATGATTTGCTTGTTATTACTCCTTTCTCCTGCAACCTCACGTTAATCCTTTTTCTCAAAAAAGTGATGCAGAATATTGATTAGAGTTGTTTGTTAACAATGATAGCACTGCACTGAAAAAAAAAATCTTTATTACAACATTTTGCTTGCACCAGCACCTGTAAAGGTGAATCCACTGTTGACACAGCCAAAACCAGTAATTTTCAAAAACTATGTCTGCATTTTAGCATTTTATTCATAGTTTTCAAGCTGAGAATAATCTACCTCCCTCCCTCCCTGTCTGAGCTGCAGAGACTAAAAAAGGGGAAGAAACTACACAGATGTGTCCTTTTTTCTCAATCAAACTTTGTAAAAATTTCAACTGTCATTAGGAAGCTGAGTTTTCCGCCTGAAAGATCTGTAGAGAGCTGGTAAGATCTGTTTCAGAGAGGACCAAAAACCTCTGTTCCCGTGAGCTGGGATGGAATTAGATCCATGCTGTGGTGCAAAGTCCATTCCTATGGAGTGTAACACACCTGCGTGAGGTATTCTGTTAGCAGCAAAATCTGCAGATCTTGCCTCTCTTTCCGGCCCACAAAAGGCATGTTTGACTAGTACTAGTTCTCAGATAAGCAGATATTCCCTCTTACACATATTTACTTTCTGTAGGGTGTGTGGCACCACATTTTCTCTAAAACAGCAGCCTCAAAACTCCCTCTTCTTTGGATCGCTTTCTAAACTCCTAGTTTGACAGCACTGCTTAGAGACCACTTCAACCCAGAATAAGTTTTTTTTTTCAGATTCTGCACTAAGTCTTTATTTCACTGGATATTTTACATGTTTGAAGCACATGTGTGAGGAAGGGAGGTGAAAAAAGAGCTCTCACTTCTGGCTGAGGGGTGCATGTGAAAAAGTGTGGCTTTGCTGAGGCCAGTGGGAGTGCTTGGAATCACTTTGCAGTCCTGTAACACTCAGAAGTTTCCTGAGGTTTCTGGCTGACTCTCAGGCCCCCAACAGAATCAGCAGATAGGGTCCTCTTCTGTTCATTTAAAACAGGTCCTTTCTGTGTGTGCCCCAGGTGTCAACCTTT
>VYZV01020223.1:9540-96239 GCA_013401275.1 Pandion haliaetus | reverse complement strand
AAAAGGCCAATTCCAATCCCCTTGATGTATATAGTCCACCTCCTGGATATAAAGACAAAGGTGGGCAATTAAGACCTCCAATGTAAATAAATTTTTTAGTCTTCCCCAGAGCTGATCCACTGTTGAGCAACCAGTTGCTCTTCACTTTACAGCAAGACCCCGTCAGCTCCCAGCACTGCCATAGCTCTCTGCAGTTATTTGGGTTGTCTGTCCTTGGGGCCCCTTTTGTCCCAACATAAGTTTTCAAAAGCCACCAGCTTGAAATCTCCTCCTGATACAGGTGAAGCCTTGGGTAAATATTGGCATCTCCTGCCACAAACTTCTGTATGAGAAAAAAGGTTTAGCTCTGCAATCTAATTGTGAAAGAGCTTGTTCCTTTCCCTCCGTAATATTGCATAACTGCAGCTGAGTGTGAAGGGAAAACAAGTGCATACGTCTATATTTTTCCCTATGCATTACCTTCAGAGAAAGGATGTGGTTTCTATTACATCTCTGGCTGCAACAGATGGAGTAAGATGGGGTTTTTTTTCCTGTGTATGACTATAACTTCTTAAAAGCTGCCTCCCCAAGTTGATCAAGCAAGTAATGAAAAATGGTCTGTTTATAAAAATGATGATTCTGATTGAGTTAAGGCACTGTAAGGCAGGCAGTACTGTCCCTAAAGAGAGAGAAAGAAAGGCTTTATGGAGAAATATCTTGTTTTCCTAATAGCTTGGTTTGGAAACAAGTTTATAAAACACATTAAAATCCCCCAGGGGCTTCAGGACTGCAGTGTTTCTAAACAGTCACATTTACCTTGACCTTGCAGTTGTAGGATAAGGAAAGATTGCCTTCTTTTTAGCCCCAGGAATACAATACTTGGCATTTATGTAGCACTTGAAATCTTAATAGCTCTAGAACCATGAACCGAGAATCCTCACAGCCCAAACAGAGCAGCGGGTTCAGGAACTTTTACCATCCCCTGTATTACACCCCTTTCCTCATCTGCTTCAACAGAGAGCCTGCCCTGTGGGGCTTTTGCCTGCCAGGATCGGAAATTGTCAGCAAGGGTCCAGCAGGCTACTGAGAGACACAGGCCAGTCGAACAAAAAACCAGCCTGTTTCATATAGGTTGCAATGAACAACTTCCATTTTGATCATATTCAAAGTTCTGCTAAGGGATGCTGAGTGGACAGGCAGGATTTTCCTTTGTTTGATTTGTTTGGTTTTTTTGAGATGTGACAATCACATTTTTTAATCTTGTTTTCTGCTTTTAAACCTTAGGAAGATCTTGGTTCCCACCTCTCACCATCTTATTATGCAAAGTACTTGGGAAAAAACCCATGGAAAGGAGAGGCAGGGACCGGTAAGTGAACAAGCTGGAGAGACCAGACCCTGTCAGGTTCTAACATGGATCAGCTTCTCCTCTGTCTCTTTCTGTCCTCAGTAATGCCTTGGGATTTTTATTTTATTATTTTGACTCAGCAAATTAATGGTAAAGTGGCTGAATGTAAGGCTAGCAAGAGAGATTTCTTACTGTCAGTTCTGTGAAGTGACAGTGCTTTATTTCCTTGACCACAGCACCAAGGCAGAAAGTTCCTTAGTGGCTTCATGATCATTAAAGACAAACTATACAAGTGAAGACTGCATTTTGTTTACCAGTCAATGTCCATCCAGCATTCCCATGCTCACCCAGAACATAAAATTCTCATCAAATAGGGTAAAATGTGGACATTGGCATGTTCCTGTGGCTCTCATCTCCTCCATCAGACCCATATTAGAGAAACAGCTCACCTTGTCTCCCTGAATGGCAGGGCATGATGGTGGTAGGCTGCCCAGTGCATGAAAAAAACACTGCCTCCAAACTGGGAGAGCCCACTGTCTTTTGAGAGGGCTTCAAGAAGCTTTATGGGGTGTTGCTTGCTGCCCAAGCACTCTGTAGGTAAAGACCAGCAGAGGGGAATGAAGTCAAAGGAAAGTTTATTTTAAGGAGACTTTACTCTGGGAAGACAAAGTGGGAGATGATGATGATGATAATAACAACAACAACAACAACAATAATAATAATAATAATAGCCTTCTAGCATAGCCAGGAAGCATTTGTCTAAACAGATGAGTCCACAGCAATATGGACTGTCAGATATGTCTGTCCTGGTGACTAGACCTTGCACCTCATTTTCACTCCTAGGTATGTCTTTTTAATTGTATACTTTTAACCATTGTTTTAGATTTATAGCAACTTAGAACACTGGGAGCTCCAATCATGATGGGAACCCCTCAGATATTAACTCAATATGGATATTAACCTTCAATTATAATGCACTGTTTCACCCAGCTGAATCATTACGCTGGATTATTTAAAACAAAGACTACCATTAAAAAAAAGTTTTTTTTTTCATATTAACTCCATTTTCCGGATGTAAGACACCATTTTCCAAAAGCAATGAGTATAAACATAAAAAACTTGCCAGGTCATCTTATGCATTATATAGTATTTAACTGAGAAGAATAGGCATCAACTATAGATTTAAAAACTCAGTGGATCCCTGGAAGCTGCTGTGTAATCTTACGAACACAATTATGATTCAAAGCAAATTTTAAAATCAGTGTCTTTATGACTTATTATCAGCAATGCATCCCTCTGAAGAGAAGGCTGACCATGAAGTTAACTGACAGATGCCTCTCCTGTAATGCTGCGCAGGGCAAATAATTTTACAGCACATTCCAAAGTGCTGAATGGACAGGAGAGAGGCCAAACCTCTTTGTGATTCCCCTGGGAAAAAATCCAGAAACAGGTGGAATTCACCAGTAAAAAATTTGACTTGCTGAATAAATTGTTACATTTTTCTCAGTAGGATCCTCTATATCCACCAAAATGAGGATGCTGCAGCAACCTTCCCAGATGAAACCGAATGGCAAAAAGACCTGTGCCGCGGAACTAAAAATGCATGAGTTTATCATGCTTTTACCAGCAGGCAGAGACTATATTGTGAAAACCTCTGGACTCCATCTATAAGCCTGGTGGTGGAGAGTAGCATAGCTTAATCCTTCAAGGAATTTCTTTAGCCTAGTGAGTTTTGACAGTCTTCTGCAGATCTACAGGAAGTTATAGTTTGACTTTTTCCATACATAGCATGTGCTTCATAGTCAATCTTTTTGTGATAATTTCTTTCCACAGCTGTGTCCTTTAGCTCATAATGGAGGTTGTAAACTGAGTTGTAATCAGTTTTTCCATGAAATAATTTTGGGCTGCCCTTGTGTCATTTTGAAATGACTGGATGCAAATACTCTGTGGATGGGGAGGTGGATGCCAACAGGGTATGTTCTTAAGATCTTAATCTCAAAAAGGTTAAAACAGTCCTGAATCCTCTGCATTCAGAGTCAGAAAGTGGAATTATCCTTTTCCTTACATCCCTCAGTGAAAAAACAACCAAATAGGAAGGACCAACAAGGACCTTCCTTCAATATAAAAGTCTGTAGTTCTGGCTGGATGCTTCCCATGATAGTGGTATCTCTTCTTACTAAAATAATGGTGAGCTAATCCCAGTTAATGGAGGACTTTCAGTTTAGCAACTCCTGCCAATGAGCATACATGGCATACACAATAACAGAGCATGGCACCAAGTTGGAGAAAGTCGTGAATCATTGCTGGGCCCCACAAGGCAGACAATGGTTGAGAACAAAATCCTCCTCCCAGAGCTGGTTTTTCTGCCAAGGATTATGAGCAGGGAGTGTAGCAAGGCCGAGGTGGTGTTGGCAGGTCACTCCCCAGGGATTCACAGGGATGGTACCCTATTTCTGTACCAACATATCCAGGTACAGCGGTGGAGGGTCCCCTGAAAGAGAGCCTGCAGAGACTCCTTAGTGGGAACAGCCTGACAAGTCTGTTCTCTGCCCAAAGCAGCTCACTTCAGCACAAGTCCTGAGACAACTGATAACAGCAGCCAAACTTCAGTTAAATATCTGCAGACAGAAGTCACTTAAATATCAGGAAGGAACCACAAAGTAGGGCAAATTGTAGAGAAAAATGTTGTCCGATACTCTGGCATGCTCTATGTAAAGGTATCTCACATGGAGAGGTTAAGCTGGGAAAGTTTACCATGGCTATACAATCTAGAAAGGCTCCACTGGCAGTAACATCATGTCATTACTCAAAAATATAGCATTCCAAATCCACAAAATGTTGGGATCCTTCTGAAATACTGCAAATTCAGAGCTGTCCTGAGCATGGGAAACAAGTATCAGGTTTGCTGAGCTAGGAGACAGGACATAAAGCAGGAAAGCTCAGGGGTTAATTAGGCACAGGAACACATACATGGCAGTAAAGCAACTGTTGAACCACTCTGAGATTTACAGCAACATCAGGAGGAAGAGAAGAGATCCCAACATGACCTCTCAGAGTTACCATCAGATATGACCTAAGACACTGGGCCAAAGCAGACTGGCACAGACCAAGGGCAAGTGTCTGGCAAGTGGGAGATCATAGAATCATTGACTGGCTTTGGTTGAAAGGGCCCTTTAAAGATTGTCCAACCCTCCTGCTGTGGGCAGGGATATCTTTCACTAGACCAGGTTGCTCAAAGCCCCATCCAACCTGACCTTGAACTCTTCCAGGGATGGGGCATGCACAACTTCTCTAGGAAACCTGTTCCAGTGCCTCACCAGCCTCATGACCAGAGGCAGTTCCCTCAGCCTGCCCTTGAGTGCCGTGTCCCCCAGCCCCTCACCATCTTGGACCCACACCCCACACACCAGTATCTTTCCTGGACTGGGGAGACAGGAGAGGACAGACGAGTCCAGATGCAGTTGCCAGAGCACCAAATAAGAGAGGAGGAAAGCATTTTTACTCTTCTTGTTTTCTTGTTTTTTTAATTGTTTATTGCCAATCTTGAAAAGAACTCCTAACAAAGCAGCTAGAGGGGACCTTAATGCTGAAGGCCAGCACTTCTTCCTGGCAGAACTGCAGTCTTCTGCTCCTCCAGAGGAACAGCTGTCTCTCTAATTTCTTTGCTTGACCTGTAGTTATTCTTTGTGCACTGCCGCGGAGGGTCTGGCTTCATCTTCAACCACCCATTGGGCAGCCTTCTTGTCCTCAGACTGAAAAAACCCCACCTACAGGCCCCAGGGACCGCAGTGGCTCTCTGAGGGACAACTCCTGTCACCCAGGGCACAGCAGCCCGACAGAAGCCAGGTCGTCTCATCCCCCGTTCTTGGGGCTCAGAGTAGAGGAGATGGTACCCCTTCAGGATGCGTGGGGGGGATGGGAAAGAAGGGCTCACACCACCCATGGCAATCAAAATATAATTGCTGATTGCCGGGAGATGTAGCAGGTGAGTTTGCAGGATGGCCAGGTGCAGAGGCTGGGCCTCCCAGCTAATGCTGGGCGTGGAGGCTGAGCTGATGGTAGGGTGCTGGCTGGGTGCTCTTGTGACGCCGCTGCTGTGGCGTCATGGAGGTGAACCCTGGCACGGTGTAGCGGTGCCAGGGGAGCCATGCTGGAGGTGAGTCCACTTCCATTGGTTCTTCTTGATCTTTGGGTGGATCCACCTGCATGGGCTCCACACCATCAGCCACATGAGCGATGGCCTTTGCTACCATGTGGCTGATGGTGCTCCCTCCTCTGACACTGCCTCCTCTTCCTCTGCGGCTCCTGCAACCATCTCTCTTCTCTGCCACTCCAAGGTGGGCAGCCACCCATCTTGCTGATCTGGGACCTCTAGCTTCCAAGCATTCTTGGCATGAGAGGGCCTCAAATCTCAGCGAATTGTGGGCCAGCTCCTGGGGTCCCTGTATTTATAGGGCCTGGAACAAACAGCAGCGAGGTGGCCCATGACATCAGAAGGCCAGTGTGATGGCAATACATGTGGCCAAAGATGGCTGTTCTGGGAGTTGGGGGGCCTGTGGCCTGAAAGTTCCCCTGCTGTGGGAGGAGGACGAGGGTAGGGGGGAGGCTAAGGGCCCCTTTACTGGGGATTGCTCCCCTGTGCCATTCTGCTGCCCCTTGGGCACAGGGACTGCCTCCACCTCCCCTCGTCTGCCCTGAGCTCCAGCCCCCTCCTCACCCCGTGCCTGGGGTCTCTTGGATGAAATGGTGGCAACAGTGGGGGGGAGGGTGCCAGGGGTCCTCAGTGACACCCCACCATCCCAGCTCCCTGCAAGTGACACAGCTCCCTGCACTTGACAGCAGCTGCGAGGGGGCAAAGCATCCAGACATCCCGCCTTTGGGAAAGGGAGACCCAGCTGGCCTGCACAAGGTCTCCCTGCACTCTATAACAGAATTGCTGATTGCCAAGTGTTGCATGGGCTCCTCTTCCCTGTCCCTTGGCCCTGCCCCTGGAGCGTGGAGAGGTGCCATCTTCTCTGCATGGAGCCCTGAGGAAGAGGAGAGGAGAGGAGAGGGCCTGGTGTCCTTTGGGCCGCTGTGTCGGCACAACGCGAGGAGTCTGTTGGCAGGCCACCAAGGTCCCTGGGGTCCGGAGGTGGTGCAAATTTCTTTTCAGTCTGAGGTTTACCCTTGCTCTCTTCTCTAGTTTTAAGGACAAACCTCACAGCTTTATTTTTTTATTTAATAAGAAGGGGGACACATATGTCCTGGGAAAAACCTTAATAAGCGTGTGCATTCTTAATGCCTTGACTTGGGAGTTGTTACGAATTTCTAAGTAGATGCAACTGCTGCCTCCCACTGCTACAAGTGTACAGACTATGGGTCATAATTGCTGTTTGCAAAATTTCCTCTGAAATAGGCATGCACTGATGTTTTCAGGAATGGCGTGGTGCATGTCTGCCTTGCATCATCTTCTGCACTGGACAGTTAACAAACATCTGAGAGAATGCTGAGATGGTTTCCTGGGGCACGTGGAATGAAGCTGGTGTATCTTCACAGCCTTCTGGGGAGTTTCTCTTGGAAATCTGAGTTGAAAACCTACCTGGTCCCAGCAGATAAGTCAGCATCACTATAGGCTTCTTTACAAATAGGTGAAGAATGAGGTAAAGAGTACCGGGAACCATGCTTCAGAGCCCATGTGGATGCCTCTGAGCACACAGTGGGCTTGGCAGGACCCCAGCAGCCGGCAGGACATGGAGGTGACTCTGCCCACCTCCAGAGCTCACCTGGTGCGTCCCTGGTATGGCAACCACCATAATCAGAGGTAACTTCTCCATTGTGATGATTGATGCTGCCTGAGGATAGGGGTGACTGGGAGGATTTCTTAACAAGACCATGGTTGGGTTTGTTTTTACCTATAGTAACCTTTATTTCCCCATGTTTCCTTTCTGGCAAACATGTGATGGCAATGTGTAAAAGCGTGAGGAGCAAGCCGAGCCTCTGAAAGCAGACTTTGACACACATGTGGGAATGCGGGAACCTTGTTTTGTGGTGGAGCCACCTCAGGAACACAGCACCTCATTTCTTGTTTATTCACAGCATGCGTGCTGCCAAGGCTTCATGCTGGTCTCTGCTTCTTGTTAGCTCTTCAGCAGCTCACCAGGCCCCAGCTGGCAATGGCTAATTGCAATCAGCAGGTGAAAAATGCAGTGTCTCAGCAACAGAATTGGCTCCAGCTTTGGGAGACCTGGAAAAAGTGCACTTTGGGAGTGCCTGGAAAAAGAAAGGGAGATGCCTTAAACTTGAACTTCTGTGAAAAGCATTGCTTGAGAAAGATATCAATACACAGGACAAATCACATTTGCTTTTACTGCAAGTTATAATGGAATAATTCAGTGTTAAGAGACAGGAACCTTTCAGCACTCACCTCTGGTGGTTTCTGGTTGCAGTGTAGTATCACCTGATGCCTCTGTAACATGGCTTTTTTTGCAAGACTGTAAGCATCCTTCTGAAACTCAAAGGACAGCAAGGTTATAAAGACTGTCTTGCACTTGGACCAGCAGTTCAAATATGGCCCAGAGTCTTAGTGTCTGAAAGGTGACCTACTGACATTGGCCATCAGTCTGTGGCCTCTGCTGGTGGGCAGTCTTCCGCTTCACTGTGGGTGTTGTTTGGGAACTTAGGATGCCAAAGCCAACTTATGGCACAAGTGTGTGGTCTGTGTCTTGTAGCAGTGACTGCTTTCACGTGATTTTGTCTGACCTAAAGATATCTCTACCATCTTGTCAGTCAGAGCCCACAGCAGAGGAAACAGTGATTAGATCTGCAAGGAGAATTTGCTGCTTTCTCACCCTGAGAAGTAGATCCTTAGAGGTCAAGGTTGAGTCACAAAAGCTGAGAAACTTGCCAGACAGCAATGTAAGCTTCTCTGTTGATAGATTCGAGAGGAATTCCATTTCCATGGCTAGCAATATAGTATCTTGACAGGTGCTCAGTTATCACAGCAGTAGGTATGTTACAGGACAGAGAAAGCTATGGATGACAGATACATGTTTGAACAGCTCTACGTTTTAACAGGGTATTGTGAACCTAGGATTCCTCTGAGGTAGACAAGTGGGCCGTTTCTATGTGGTTTAATCAATGAGAATGAAGATTTCAGTCCTGCAAAAAAAAGACACCACCTTCTTCCAAAAGAAATCCCACATTACTTCCCATGCAGGGATGGCCAGTATCGTGGATATGTGTTATTAGCATATGTGCTGAGCAGTTCCCCATCAGTGATGCTGCATGCAGCTGCTGAAATGAAAAAGCATCGAGCAGCCTGGGAACAATGGGAGAGATACCTGGATTCTTCTAATGTGAGCAGCATGTATGTGTTTGTTTGTTTGCAATTGTGCCAATGTTACAGGATCATCAAGGGCAAATTCTGCTAGATACAGATCAGTGCATGGGCAGAAAAAGCAATTAACGTTTTATTATCATCCCGTTCATATGCAATTAAAATAGAGTTGATTCTCCTTCAGATAAAGATGCATAAATAAGTAGAGACCAGATTGGGGTCCTAAAGTAGACAAAGGTATGCTGAAAGTCATAAAAGATCACCTGTCAATTCAGTCGCTCAGACTGAGAAGCTGCAGGAAGAGGTGACTGAGACAAGCAGAACACATGGGAAATGGCAAGCCAAACAGTGAGATAGGATGCATGCAGCTCTTTTCTGTTGTTTCAAAACCCAATTTTAATTGCTGAGGGTTTACAGATTAATGAAACAATACACTTCTCCCAAAGAAACAGCTGTTCGGTGGGTAATTTTAATCACAACCTGGTGATAACCTCCCACAGGAGTTCATCTGAGCTGCCAAATAACTTTTTTAACAAAGAGCAAAGATGGTCACGAGACTGTAGCTGGAGAGCTGAACAAGTGGAAACAGTTGTGCAAATTGAAGTGCAACTCTATCTTTGCATGCATATCTCTGAGTAGAGGGAAAGGCTTGAGAACACAGATCACTTTGTCATGAGAATACAGCTAGTAGCAGTATACACACAATCACTATTGCTAATCATCAGCTGGTGCGAAATGGCACAGCACATTTGATGCCAATTGATTGCACCCCAGCATGCCACCCATTATGCAGTTTATTGAAGCACTCAGTTTGGGTATGCTGCTTTGAGGCAGCCTCCACTGCTGAAATTGCTGGCAAATGGCTGGAATCAGGTGCTTCTTGGGTCAACTAGATATTGGTCACTTAGCCTGACATTAATTGTCCCAGCAACCACACACCGTAAAAACAGGCTTCTGCCTGTCTAGGGTAAACAGCGCTAGTGATACTCCCTAAAAATCAGACAACCTGTCTGGTGAAGGCTTTTAGAGCCTTTCACAAGCTGCAAAAGAGCACATAAGTGATTGAAGGCAGTAGGGTGGGTGCATTATTGTTCTCATTAGAGCATCATCTGCAATTTATTGCAGCAAGGAGCCAGCAAATGCAAAGCCTTCTCAGTGTAAAGAAACCACTGTGGTCTTTATGTAACATTTAAAATATTCAAGGGTTGGGCATGGGGTTCTGTGAATGTGGCCCTCGCTGAAGCCTGGCTCTCCATTTTTAAGAGCAAAGGAAGTCAGAGGAGAGGGCAGTGAGGTGGCCGTAACAAAGATCCCAGCACATGGCCGCAGTGAGGGCTCCTGAGGGCGCCGCAGGCACCAGCTCAGGGCCCAGACTCTCTGATAATGTAAAGCATGTGGGGTCCCCAGGATTTCATTAAAATGAAAAAATGCAGATTCTTGCCAAACTGTTAATTTTTATGCATAAAAAGAAATACGTCACTTAGACACATGCTTCCAGGCACACGTTAATTTGATAAGGTGGATTGATTTTTCCCCCTCTTCACTTACTTATGGCCTAGAACCTGTTGCCTTTGAAGTATGTGGTTTCTGTAGTACAGGATCAAACATCTTAGCAGCTCTTGAATTAGAAGAATCCTGCACTGCTCTTGTGACAACTGTCCATCCACACGCAGCCATCTGTCTCCCATCCTTCTAACAGACAGGCCAATAGTTTTGCTGAAGATATGCTGGTGGAAAAAATCATCTTACTTGGGGAGCTGGTGGGGTTTGGCCATTCATTTACAACAAAATTTGTGGTATAATCAGCAGTTCATCCCATGACTGCTAGAGACCAGGACTTTGATAGACCCTGTGCAGTAACAACAGGTAACCGTAGTTTTGTTCCTTACTCAACAAGCTAAATAGTCAGGCACTGCAGATCATCATGATGTGAGCAGCTCTGGACACCCACTCAGTCCCTACTGGCATCAGTTGATTGCAGGAGCATCGGAGGTGTCACTCCACTGCGGGTGAGAGCAGCTGGAAGACTTGGTGCCTTCACTGACCCCTCTGGGGCTGGGTTTGGCTGCAGTCTGGCATCTGCAGAGAAAGGCCTGGGAAACATACTGGGAGCTGTGCACCCTACTGCAATATAGATGCAAAAAATTAGTAAAACCAAACCCTGCGATGCTCCAGAGAGCTGTGTGTGCTACACATGAGGCTCTTTGTACCTGCCAGGGAGGCTGCAAGTTTTATACAAGCAGCTATTCCACTTCTAAAAAGAAACTAAACTTTGGAAGCTTAGGGAAGTGGCATACATTTGCCCTACCCTCTGACAGAGCTGTGGTGTCTTGAGATGGACCTGAATCCTCTCGCCGCTTTGTTTTCTCAGCTATAGCAGCCCACCTCCGTGGAGAGAAGGAAACCTGGGAGAGCAGAGGAACAGTGGCCAGGCTATCCTGATGAGCTAAGGATCCCCCGCCTCCCACTCCGCTGCTCTGAGCCCAGCCAAATCTACCCGGTGAAACCTGGCCACCCACCAGTTTCTACTGGGCACTCACACATGGCAGCTCATGCCCTGCAGAGCAACCTAGGGAAAGGGAAATCTCAATACATTTAAATCCTTCCCGCCATTATACACAGAAGCGCAAAGCAATGCAGGGGACTGCTCTGTGGTACAGCACTGACCTAACAGCATCTCATTTCACAGCAGTGCAACTGCAGGCTGATGGGGAGGGATGGGCTACCTGGACCTTTGCAAAAGATAAGGGTGAGAGGGCACTTGCTGGAGGGATCACAAATTCTTTAGCAATGCTGCAGTCCTGCATCAGGCTTCAGAGTGCTGCTGGCACCGGAAAGCATGCTGATTGTCAAAACCTGGAAGGAGCCTCCATGGCTGTGGAGGGCAGGCCATCCAGCTCTCCCCTACCAGTGTGTCGTGCCTGGTTTGCAGAGGAAATAAACTTCCTGGCTGGCTGCAAGAGCATCTCCTCCTGGGGAACACACTGGGTAGCTCTGATTTAGACACCACCTCGCAGGGGAGGCTGGGATCCCAGGCACCTCAGCAAATACAGCCTTAAATGTTTCTAGGTTTTGAAGTTTTGCCTGCCACTCCTTTTCCTTTGTGGCTGTAGATCAGAGAGAGAGAGAGAGAGAGAGAGAGGAGAGAAAGCAGATGGTTTGTTTAAACAAAGGTCAGACTCGCTGCTCAAGAGGCAGCAGACCAGTGTTGTTCTGCAACGAGCAGTGTAACACTGTCAGGTCACGCAGCTAGAGAGTCCCCTTGAGAAGGTGAAAGCTTTACCCCGCTGATACAATTCCTATCTTTCATGAAAGCATGCACAAACACACACAAATTGAGCAATTAGATAGTACTCAGATAGCTCGTACCTTCTAAGTAACTCAGAGAAGATCAGGCAGTAAAAGCAGCAGAACCTCCTGTTTAAAACATCCTAGGGGCGCAAAACCATGCCCCAAACAAGAAAACCTAGTTTTTAGCCATGTAGCTGAGCCTATTGCCAAATGAAGAATACAGAGTTAGCAAACATACACAAGAGAGAGCCAGGTAGGTAACTAGCACTGGCTACTGCAGCAGCCAGACCTACTGGGGCAAAGGAAAGCTAAAATTCGTTGCTTGCGTTGCATCGAAGACAGAGCGAAGCCAAAACGTGAGCAAGCTGCGTAATCAAGTTACGCAAAGCTGTCTTTTACTTCTCATTATTTAAGAAGGAAGCATTGTTTTCTAACAATGGCTATAGCCAAACTGTAAAGCTCATGGGGGAACAAGTGAGATACTGTACTATTTCAGTAGAGGAGATGTCACTAATTACCTTCTTACCTTGTAGAATGTCAAATTAGATGAAAAAAATAGATCAAGCTACTCTTAAGTACAGTGATTAAAGTGATCAAAAGCTCATAACAGCACAGATTGTGCAGCAAGGTTGTAGTTGTGCTCTAAAACCTGCATTTCATGATGGAAGATAACAACCAGAGGCAAGGAGAAATATAAACATGAGTATTTTGCAAATGCTCACACTGAATTCCACAAATCATCCCAAATGTGGACTTTTGGATTTAATCTCCGGCTTCAATCTCAAGCTGTGTTTTTCCAAAGCAAGGCAAGGCTTGTAGGAAGAGGTAATATTCTCTCTTCTGACCTTCAGTCATCTTGGCTACAAAGCACTGTTATGCCATTATTCTAGAGGCTAATTAATATTCTGAAACTGAAGGAGATATTGTGAAGGTTTAAAAGACCCAGGCCAAATTCTGTGCCAGCATTCAAACCAACCTTCAGTTTTTCTTCTAAAGTCTACGTAGCCATCCACCTTTCTATCTGGAATAGAAGGACAGATCTCATTACTTCACTATATTTAATATATTGATCTTCACACTGCTACTGTGTGGACTAAATGCTAAGTATCTCTTTACATATTTGGAATAACCCCATGTAAAGGTCAAAGCCTGGACTTTTCATAGGTCCCTTTAGGCACCTAGCAGAATTGTCTAAGCTAGCAGACTAAATTTTCTGCATGGTCCATGGAGCAACACGGGCAACAGAGAAGGGTAATTTATTCAGGCTCCCAGCTCCCTTCAGTGGTCCTCAAGGCAACACAGCTTCCTAATTTAGACCGTGTTCCCATCATAGGGACTTCCAGTGATATAGCAAGAATTAGGTGCAATAAACCGAGACCTACGTGACTTATCCAGTGTTGTACTGGGAGCCTGTGACAGATGAAAATTTAAACCCATGTTTCCCTGGGTCCTAAACTATTCCATTATAATCAAATTGTTTTGTTGGTTTGACTCTTGCCTCAGCAAGGTGGTAGATGCGTTCCTCTTGGAAATTCAGGTTTGTCCAAGTTAAAAATCTGCAAGAAAGAAGAAGATGAAAACTGTGACAATGACAGTCACAGTGTCCATAAGGGTCCTCTTGTATAATCCGCAGAAACAAGAGAGCCTATGTTAAGTTCAATAGACTTGGAGTTAAACCTATGAACCCTGTATGAAAGATAATTGGCTGATTTTATAAAGAAATCCCCCAAATGAATATTTTGCCTGAGATCATTTATGTAAGCAGAGCCAAACAGATACTCAATGGATGTAAGCCAGACTCCTCCAAACACTGTTGCATTAGTTTACAGCAGGACTAAATTTAACCCAGAATATCTAACAGGATGTTTGATAATCAGGATGTCTTTGAGACATCTGGAATGATTGCTTCTGCTCTTGACCTTGCATTTCTTCAGCAGATGAAGGGGGCAATTCTACAAAATTTTCACAGAGATTACTGGAAATTCTGGAGAAGATAAGATTAAGACTGATGAAATACATACAAGTATTGTCTTTGGCATCCTCATAAAGTGTTGCAAGATAGAAACTCATTTTCTCTTTGAAACTGAGCAAAATTGAACTTCAAGGTGCAATAACATTATGTTTTGCACAGAAAGGGAGACTGCAAACAAATCAGGAGTGCAAAAATTTAAAATCGAACCAAAAGAACTGTTTTGCTCATTTGCATTTTCTGTCCTGCAAAATGTGATTTGGGAAGAAAGAACCTCCCTGTCCTTAATTTCTTACCCAGAAATTATTTGTAATAAAAGGTAGGCAACATTCCTATCACACCTCTGTTCATTAGTAAATCATCCGGAATCGCTCCTGTTACTCCTAAACATCTCCATCTTTAGGAAGCAGGCAGCGGTGTTGGTGGAGCACTGCTGACTGTTCACTGTATAGTGCCCTGGGAGCTTCAGGCTCTCCATGAGACATAAAGGCAGTGGAACTCTCTGAAAACTGCTGAGATTGTGGGGCTCCACAACGGTAAATATTTTGGGTGCAGAGGAGAGGATGGGGAGGGAAGTGGTTATTAAGAGTTTGCTCTCTATCTAATATACAGCTTGGCAAATAGTTCAGAATTAAGAGAATTCAGCCTTTTTCTGTTGCAAGCATGGACACTTGTAGGCATACGACTGAAGACATACATGTTTTTAGTGTTTACAGCAAAGCGTCTCCATTGCTGGTTGTTCTGCTACTGAGAAAGGGAGGCCAATTTGATTTTTCCTGTAGGTGCAGCTAACAATTCCAGGAACCCCAGTTCTCCTCCCACTTCCCTTTTTCCCTTTCCTGGTCCTTTCCTCTGGGCTTTGACGAAACTGGCCTGAGGCTCTGGGTCACCCCTAACATCACTTCTCCCCTCTTCCTTCCAAACACTGTGAAATAATTAAAAAGTGAAATTTGTGGGCTTGTTTTGCAGAGGAAGACCATGGGAAAAACAGAGATAGCACAGCTCTCCTGGACTTTCAGCTTTGGATGCGTCTGTGCTGCTCAGTGCAGTGCTGGGTGGTGGTGTGCAGAATGTCTTCAGAGCCCATGCTAGCCCAGGATACCTACTGTGCTGCTTGGGTATAGCCTCCTTTCTAGAATTCTGCCACTTTCCTTAAGGCCTGGCCTCAGTAATCAAAATCTTGAGCTAATTCTGGCCCTAGATTAATCCTTGTGGCAGTCATCCCACTAGCACAGCCTTATGCCACTGGCAAAGGTAGGAAAAAGCCTGATCCTGCTCAAGAACCAGGACATACCTGAGGGATTGTGGCTGTACTTAAGAGGCTCATTCCTCGATATATCTTCCAGGCATTAAAATCTCAGCATGCACTGAGAAGCTCCGAGAAACATGAACACAAAATCATGATACCCTTAGAAGTGGAAATTCTGGGGTACAGAGAACAGTGGATGCCACAAGATTTCTTGTTGCCTCTGTGTGCGCAGCTGGATTAAATGCTGGACATGCTTTTATACTACAGCATTACATGCCTTCTGGAGGGCAGAAAGAGGCAGACAGCAGTGAGAACGACAGGATGTCTGGGAAAGATCTGGTTTTGCTCGGGTGCTTCTTACAGCCCTGGTCTATGTTAGGGGAAAGTTTTCCTTCTGTGTGACTGTGAAGCAGGGAGATGTCTGGTTTCCCTGTCACACAGGGAGTTTATGGCTGATCCCTAAAGTGAACCAGTTCCCCTGATTTCTAGTCTCATGCTCTGACCCTCAGACTGTCCTTCCTGCACAGTTCCTGCATGCATGTTGTGAGCAGGGCTGGGAACGCAGCCCAGCTTGAGATCATGGTGTCCAAAGCCTTTCGATCACTGCTCACCATGCCAAACAGAGCATGGCATGCAGGCCACTGTCACGTGCTGGGGCATACCTGTCATGTCAGGGCACTGTAGCCAGGCAGAAGCCAAGTCCCTGCACTGGGGCTACCACACGTGCCACCTACAAGGGCCGCTTTGGGTAACTGTCCCGACGTGGTGTGGAGCCCAGCTGGAGATCATGTCTCCTGGCCTCACAGGTCACTAATGATCTGCAAGCCACAGCCTGGCATGGCCAACAACATGCTGCTAGACACTGAGCAGAGGGTCTGCTTGGGAAGTGATTCATTTCTAGCTTGCTTTCACAAAGAATAGCTTGCATGCTTTGCCAGCATGGAAAGTCATGAAGTGGTGTTTCTGAAAACAGGGACTTTAGGAAAGGTTTTAAAGTTTGAAAGTCTGTTTGAAACATTTTGTTGCATTAAAGAGATGGTGTGGTGTCTTTCTCTTGGAAGCTAGCAAAACCTAATTTCAATGTTTAAATGTGATGTCGTCTGTTTAATGCCATAATAGTGTTGGCTGGAAAGCCCTATAAAGGCAAAAGACTTTGGCTTATGCTACAAGGAAAGTTTTGGTTGAAGAAGACAACGGTGAAAGTAGTACAGCCATAATAACTCTGTTTCACCAGGCATGCGCTTAGCTCAGAGCCCAACAGGACTATTTTACTGTATTTACATTTATAAAGTCCTGTCCACTACACCCAGGGCTCTTGGTCAAAATTAAGTATAGGCAGCTGCACCCATGCTGATTCTTAAATGATTCCACCAATCCTCCTTGACCCTACACGAGCAATAGCCTTTTCTCCCACCCAGACCCTCGTCACACAAGCAGTGGCAGCAGCCAGTGCACATAACGTTATGATCGCAGTGAAGTTGCACTAGGCTCCCCTGGCTCAGAATATGGCCTTCGGGACCTTACCCCAGAAAATAGGCAAAAGAAGGCAGGACAGCAGGATCTTTGCAGCCGTCTTTGGCTTGATTGCAATTTTTCAGCTCAGTTTTACTCTCTGGCTCAGAGGACTTGTTACCCGCCTCACTAGACAGGGTGTTTCAGGTCTGTAGGGTGCAGCTACGGCACGCAGTGACGGCAGCTATTTGCTCGGCTCCCCAGTGCTTGGGGCCAGCGTGGGGTAAGCAGCGCCTTCGCATTCCCGCTGATCCCTGCTGGAACAGCACCAGCCCTACGTGGCCTTACAAGTCGGCTTCACTTTCCTTCTTATTTAAAGCTACAAATCAGCAGCCAGGAAAACATTTTGGTGTCAGCCCCTGGCAGTCCTCAATTTCACAGCAAGGAGCAATAGAAAACTGAGAAACAAAGAAAAATGCTAGGAAAAAAAACCAACTAAGCAAAATATCATATAAGATGGGTCCTAGCTCCCTTCCCACTCACATTGTAAGATTACTTAGGTCCCCATAGCTTCTTAGTCCTATGGGTATGATAAGAGGTATGCCAGTGTTATTATTATCTGTCCAAAAATCGTGCACAGAATTTCCAAGTGACAGTCAGGACTGCAGTGTATGCGATAAGAGAAAGGAAGCAAAATAACCATTTAAGAGGTGGGTAATGATAGATGTAAGATACACAGCTAAGATTTCAGAGCACAGAGCAGGTCAGGTAGCCAGTACCACCAAAAAAGGTTATATAGGTGTCATGGGGCAAATTCACTGAGTAGGGAATTGGAGCCATGTGGTATTTAGAAGTACAAGTACTTACAGAAAGATTCAGCATTATGGAAGTTTCTGCAAGAAGGTTTTGTCGAAGCTAGTATTTAATCCAGATCTCCCACATACCTTCCCAGTGCTTAAACTGCAAGAATATACTTGTTCCCTAATTGCAAAAGAGCACCAAGGATCTGTAAGTATTTCTGCCAGTGGGATTGCTGAGTGTTGGCATAATCAGAGAAACCCTTGACTGCAGGCTTTCAAGTGTCCAGGCGGTAGGTCAGAGTGCTTGTTGCCGTGCTAAGTGGCGTTTTTTAATTCCCCACCCAAATCAGATAATTTAGGGAAGGTGGTGCAGATTAAACTCAAGAGTTCCTGAATGCCTTGTACCTGTTCTTAAGAAGGAGAAATTTCCATTGCCCTCTGGAAAAGTAAGTTAGTTAAGTAAGGTCTGAGTATCACCTTGGAACGTATCCTGACTGAGTTGTGCAACTTTTGCTTATGCTGCTGCCCTCAGTTCAAGTAGCTTGTTTGCAAAAGCCAGTTATTGTACTCCCTGAACCAGCTCTGTGTATACATGCACCTTTGATGTAGATGTCCCTTTTGTAGTACCTCCCAGCCAAGGATCTCCAAGACCCATATAAATATTAGTTATGAAACTCTAAGGCAAGCTTGTGAAGTGGTTTAGGATTTTTCTTCGTCACATGAAGAGGAGTAAACAGAGGGGCCAAGCTAGTAAGTGCTTTGCCCAAGATAAGTGTTGTTGTTGGAACACAGTTGGAGGAATAAGGTGTCAATGGAAATACGGGGTCCTGCCTTCAAATCCCTGCCTTTTACTGACAGAGGTGCAGTTTTGAGACTGCACTGTCTTTAAAACACCACCAGAGTTCATTTGGCCTTCATTGAGCCTCCCGATTCCCTATCATTTCATTTATTTGCTTTTGGATCTGTGTGATTAAAGGAAACATGAATTTGTTCCCAACTGACCCTGCACTGCTGGCGTCTCAGGACCCACCTACAGCAGGAGGAGGTTTACTGTGACAGTGTGCGGCGGAGGAGGAAGAGGATGCATGGGGACCATCTGGTGGGTGTGATGGTGGATGGCTGCAGCCACCATCACTCAGCCCCTGCGCCACGCAGGTGGGGACCATGTCCATCGCTGGGTGTGATGACTTCCGAACTCTTCAAAGGCTGGGTGCTGGCGCATGCCACCAGCCCTGCTGCTGCGTCCTTGCTGCTGCAGCTGTTCTGTATACTATCTAGATGACACTAACTTGTGTCATTCCTATGTGCCAGCATGCAAATACAGGCAAGGAGGTGGCCAGGGACAAAGGGGAAGGAGCTAAAGAAGTGAGCAGAGGAGTCCTTTTGCACAGCATGACCACGAACACCTCAGTTACCTACGGGCACATTAGCGAGGCTGCTTTATCTCTCACCCCTCCTGACTGTCACCTTGTCAGCCAGGTTCCCATGCACCAGTGTGGGAAACAAAGGCTGAAGGTGCCCCCCCAGCAGGCAGCTTGCCACAGCTATCGGATGATCTCCTTCGGCAGGCACCGCTGCCTCCATAACGGCTTCACCTGTTGTCTGCTTGGCTCCCCCGTCACCACTGATAACATCGCCACCATGACCTTGAAATCTCTCTCACAAGTGCCACCCTGTCTCTTAGCAGTGGGAAATCAGATTTTCCTTCCCTCAGCACCACTCCCTGCATTTTCATTTCTGAAGAAAGAGCCAGGGAGGGAATGAAGTTTTTCCCTCTGCAGCAGTGACTCTATTTTCAGCTGTAGCCCAACAGATTGCTTCGCTCTTCAGCCTTATCATCCAATACCACCTTAATGCATGCAGCTACGAAAGGTTACTATTACTGACTGATATCACTGGCGCTGCTGGCTGGGGGTTTTAACCCTAGATGAACCAAAATCTCCTCTATTCCACATCCTTAGTACTCTCTGGGATTTCAAATGGTATAAGCTGTTATTATTATTTTTAGAGTGTTTTTTTGTAAAACAGAAAATACGGTAAGTTTGTTGTGTCAGAGGAAGACAAAGAGAAAAGTGAGCCATTCTCTAGGACCAAATCAATCAGTGGTTTACCATGCAGAGAGTGACTGACAGCTCTGGCCCTCTGGCATCATAATTTATTCTCCAGTCTCATCTCTTTGTGAGTATTGCATGTCATGCTTTTAAAAATGTATATATAGAACCAGCTAGATGGTTATATTTAGTGCGACCATAGGTACAGAAGCATTTCTTTTTTTAGCTTCTCTTGGTACAAACATAGATATAGGAGAGAATCGAAAGGCCCCTCTGCACCTCTCTTCTGTGCTCCTGCAAAAGTGGCCCCTCCATTTGGCAGTGTGCCCAGAGGTGTCTGCAGAGATGCTCCTGAGGAAAGCTCTGGAAGGAATGGGTCGAGGAACGGTGAGTTTACAGGACATTCCCAAATTTCAGCAACAACCCCAAAAAATCTCATTCCAGTGTGGAACAAAAATGTGGTACAAAACAGAAGTTACAATTTTTTTTTCCCTCGAAAGTCCAAACAATTTATTTTGATGTTTTCAAACCCATTTTGATGCTGTGGAAGTCGCTGGGGGTGCACCAGTTCATCACTGGGAAACCCCAAAGAGCCAAACACCCCTGAGTTAAGCACCTGCTCCAATATAAGCATCTTCCAGTTCAGGATCCCCAAAATGCACCCTCCTTAGCAGGTTGGCCCAGATCCAAGGAAGGGAAGTGCTACCAACTTTGTGAGACCCTCAAGGCTCCCAGCCTTTCTAGGTCACTTCCATCCTGGAAAACTGGGCAGCTCCGAAGTGTGGTTCCAAGCACTGGGAGGAACCAGGGACCAAGAAATCCACTGGAGACCATTGATGTCCCAGCCATACCCCTGCGGAGCGTGTCTAACCACACAAATCTGCATTTTCCATGGAAAAGTTGTTCCAGCAGCCCTGGCTTCAGACTGGGCGTCAGAGAGGCCCTTGGCAGGGAGCTGCTGGCTGCAGGAGTGAGTGTCACAGCAGGGGAGCAGGGCATGGTGCACGGTGCATGGGCACCCCCAGGGGTGCAAGGGTCCCTTGCCAGCTCCCAGCTATTCCTGGCAGCTGCATCGCACGGCCTGACACCAACTGTAAGCACTGAAAGTCATGAAAAAACAGACAAGTTTAATGGGTACATGGACTTTTTGCCACAACAAAAACCTCTGCTCTGGCCTGAGAAAGGGTTTGTGGGTCCCAATATACCTGTTTTCTTCAGGCTGTTATCAGCTGGTCTGATAAAAGGTGTTACTTCTCCTTGCAGATCTCACTTTGCTTTTGCACTAGCCCACAAGAGGTACAGCCATATGAATAACTTGTTATAAATGCACCATAAAACCAAACACCTGCTTGCATTTTTTAAATGCTGTTGTTCATTTATATTGTGGTTTCTGTTTCTTGTCTGTTTGGTATCTACTGGTCTGTCCACGCATGAGCATGCTCATTTGTACATGCACAAATCAATCTGCACGCACCCTTTCCTGTGCAAATATGCTTGGTCCTTGTGCAGTTGCATATCACAGACCAGTGAAATCTCCACAGCTTATTTTAGGAGCTGGAGGTAGGTTTTTCACATGTTGACCTAAAACCTACACACACAAAAAAATATCTTTGCTCTTAAACTGTCAGGCCTTGTTTTTCACACTGCCCAGCAAGAGAGAAGGATAAAGCATATGCAGACCTAAGAGTGTATTTTATAACCATCGAGAAAGTAATAAAATCTTCTGCTTCAAAGCAGAGATACATAATCTATGTGTACCTGCCCAGAGCTGGTCTGAGCAGAGCTCCCACAGGGCTGAGGCCAGGGTGATGGACGCAGTGTCACTGGCTGTTTGGAGACAGCAGCGTTCGTATCCTGGATATCGGTAAGGGCTTGCAAGTTATTACATCCCTTGCTCAATGGGTGAGAGAGATAAGGAGCACTTTCAGCAGGGTCTAAACACACGGGGCAGTGATAAATGCAAATCCCTCATGCTCTGCACAATGGAGGTAATGGGTCTTCAGCAGCTTCTCCCCGGTGGGAGGTTGGCACAGTCAGGCTGACCTCATCCAGGAGGACAAAAGACAAAAAGGCAAGAACCCGTAGGAAGCAGCAGCTGCGACAGAGAGGGGGAGAGGCGTTTTGGGGTCCGGGATCTCAGAGGTGCTGGACTGCCTTGGCCACAGTCTCTGGGGGTGGGGAACAGACCACTGCCTGGCAGCAATTTGGCCAAAAGTGGCAGGGCACACATTTATCTTGGTTGAAATCAAGCTTTTTTGGGGGTTCAGTTGAAGCTAACCAAACGTCAGCACTCACCCTGGCGTGGGCATCTCCAAACCAGAAATAAACGCCAGGGCATGCCTCACAGCAGTATTCAACTGTGGGCAGGGGAGGCCAGCCGTACCAGCGGCCTCTCACCCGGGTGCAGAGAGGAGGAGCTGCCCCAGCCGGCTCCAGGGGCTGTGCTTGCTAAAGCCACAGCCAGCAAACATGCCGAAGTCACCGGGACTGGTGAGAAATGCCCTTGGGACAAAATGAGATGCTGACAGCCCTAGGTCTAGCCCTGCTGGGATCCCTCTTTGCACAGGTCTGAACGCCTGCAGTGTGCTGGTTAAAGAAATATATCTTTTCCCTGCCATTTTTCAAGCTTGAAGGATGCATAATTACCACTATTTGATGAAGCTGCTTGTTAATTATGCTTACTGAAAGGTATTTCCCCCTGTGTCTTCCTGAAAGACGTGATGCTGTCCCACAATACACAGCACAGCTCTACACTGTGCAGAAAGTTAGGGCGAAAATACCACCTTTTCCAAGGTGTTAAATGACTAGCATGGACTTGCATACTTAGTATAGCATACTCTGTTCCCCTGTCTGCCACAATCAATACCACTCTGATTTCTTTATCATGGATGATGGGGGATGGAGATGAGCGATCCCGTTCATACCTCAGCTTTGGCATTTTGATTCCCAAACAGCCCATTCACTAGTAGCATAAAAATAATGTAAAAACAAATACATCAAATAAATGTAGCTTGAAGACATCTCTATTACAACCCTGCTCTGTATTCTATAAGCAAAATATGTACTGTGCATACAAACACCGAGGGAATGAAGGGATGCAGGTATTAACACTGACATATCAAGCAGTTCCTTCATGAGACCATATTATCTATGCAATCACCTACAAGTATTTACATTTCATGAACGAGGTTTTCCAAACAGCACCTCCAGCCATACCACCTCATGCTGTTCTTGGATGAAGTTCAGATGAAGAACGAGGCCAAATCAACGCTTACAGAGGGTGTTTTATGAAAGACCTGGCTGCAGCGGGAAACAGTCGGTGCTGGTGGCTTGCGGGGGATTCTCCCCTGCGGGGTGGCCCTGAGTTGGGGTGATTCTGTGGCTGTGAGAGCCCCATGCTGCTGGAGGTAAAGCACCGTGTTTCTCGAAGACATCATTCAACACCCAAGACAGGCAAGTCCCCAGGCAGAATAAAGTGTGGGCAAATCCTTAGCTGGATTCAGCCTTGATCTTTGGCCACAAGGTTGGGTGACCTTTTTTTTTCATGTTTTGGTATTGGTTCCTTTGAACACAGTTTAGGGTAGGCAGGCCTTGCAAACTATTTACTAGGATTCCTCTTTAGAGCAGTTGTGGCTAATTTGTCACTCATGGGGCACAGTTGGTGGCTGAACTCACATAGCATTTTTACAGCCTTTGCTGGGTGAAAAGTATGTTAATGAGGAAGAAGGTTTAAAAAAGCCACCCACTCTGCAAATAGGCTCCTTCTGTAGATATGCTGACCGAACAAAACAGTGCTGGCAGTTCAGAAAGTTTGAAAAACACCATAATCGATTAATGGATTGTTTTCAATATTGACCCACTCCTAAATCCTGACCACTAGTTCAGATAGGGCACTTTATGACGCTATTAAAACAAATTGTGGTGTAAATTGTCCCAGCATCAGTTCAGCAAGTTGCCTCCAAGTATCAGACTGACTCCAGGTTTTTGCCATGTCCAGACTCCTGCACAAGTTATCCATTTTACTTACTTAAATTCCCTTTGCAGTTCCAATGAGACATGTGCTATGTCTCTACTTCTCCTAAGTCGTTGTGATTACATTTGCTCTTAAAAAGTGCCTGTTTCATTGAGTATAATTTACAGGGTAAAACAAAAAAAATCCCTCCCCCGCCCCCCCCCCACTTTTTAAAAAGTGAAGCATTTGGGAATGAAAGGTGCTAATATTGTAAAAACTATTAACCTATGCCCCTCTTACTCAAAGCAGGAATCCACATTTTGTGCAAGGACAATTTATATGACACTGTATGAAAATGTGGCTTGCATTTTTACAAACTTTTTTTTTACATGCTGACAAGCAGAGCAGGAGGTGGCTGGGACTTCCATGCAGGATGTGGGCAATTAGGGCTAAACTCCTGCTCTGCCCAAGGGAATGTGATCCACTGCTCCCACCTTTTACTAGGAGAGTCTCTTTATCCTCTGTCTTGCAGCTACCCCAGGCCGTGGGTGCTCCCAGCAAGCTGTTGCAAAACACTCGACTATTTCCTGGCAATGGGAGAAGAAAACAAGTGAGTGCCCATGTGAGGCTAGGGAGACACACAGTTATGCTTGTTAAATAGATAGGCATAGTCCAATTGGAGAAATAAATGAATTTAGCATTCAGTTGTATGTCCCTCCAAGCACACGCCAGCTGCTGGAGTAATTGTGCTGCAGCCAAGGGAGCAGGGCCACGGAGAAGGATTTTCTCTCCAACTGCAAAAACCCCTGTGGCCCCTTTGAGGTCTCTTTTCCAGTGCTTCATCTCCAATGATGGATACAACCACTGGTCAGGGGGATGTAGCTGCTGGCTGAGGTTAATAAGAGGGTTTAGGACATGCCTCACTGACCTTCCTCAGTCCTTTTCAGTGATACTTAGGGCAGAGCTACACTTTATAGATACCATGTTATCACTGGAGTCCCATGTAAACCTGTGCCATTTGTATCCAGCTTCCTCACAGGCAGCAGTCCTAGGGAAAGTTGTGTTGCAGTGCCTTTCCCAAAGTCCAGCTGTCTGGGCATTATCCAAAGCTTGGTGAGTCTCTCCATTGCATTTTTGTGACTTTTGAATCAGAGCCTTCCTGAATTTTGCCTTCAGAGCACCATTATGAGCTTTGCATTTACAGCTGAACCTTAAAGAAGTGCCTGTAAACTAGGAAAAATAAAGCTCAGCTTAGAAAGAAGTCCTTGCTACAAAAAAAGAGCACATACACCAGGCTGCCATTAATGGCCTCATTTATAACCCCACCTCCTGTTTTGTGGATTCTCCAAATATCACAGTTCCTACAAAAGAAGGGGAGAGCTAAGTCCATCATACTTATGACACACGCTTAGATAATTATTCCTCTGTAAGAAAAGATCCATAGATAAACTCCAGCCCATTACAGGACATGGTTCTGCCAGCATCAGTCATTGGTACTTCCACAATAGGTGTCACTAAGTATTTCTCAACTATTAACAAGCCTGAAGCCAGGTGAATGGATATAGTTATGTCACAAGGGACACTGTTATATTAGAAAAAGTTTGAGTTAGACAAGACCACCTCACAGTAAGTTGGAAGTGCCTCCTGTTTGCGAGGTGAGAATTTGCACCAGCCCAGGTAAACAGCAGGGCTGAGCCACAGGTGAGTTGGTCAGCTGGCACTGCAGGGTCTGATCCAGACCCCATTCGTGCATTAGGAAATTCCACCTCACTTTCCACAGGCACAGAAGGAACTGAGAGGATGGGAATTAGCATTGTGTCGGTTGGTGCCAAGATCCTCATGGAAATCTCCAAAAAAATCCTGTACAAAAGCCCTGCTACCAAGACAGATAATGAAGATGATGAAAGCTCGATAATTTTACATTCCTCTGGGCTCTTTCTCTTTACCCACCTCAGGTCTGTGTGCCTTTCTGATCTGTCTCCTGGACCATTGTTTTCCATTTTGACTCTCAGGCTAGCATGGAAAAAATTCTCATGGCACAGCAGTAAAACAGTCTTCTATAGATCTGCTGCTCTCACTGTCGTCCTGTCTAAATTGGGCCATAACTTCTGGAGAAAGGCCTGGCAGGGTGAACTTTACCCACTGCTGGTAGTTTGTGTAGAACCACTACATGTAGCCTGCAATTCATGCCTCCTTCACACAGCCAGAGTGTGGGAAGGGGTCTGAGCAGAAATGAAAATCAG
This sequence comes from Pandion haliaetus, assembly GCA_013401275.1. Classification (NCBI taxonomy): domain Eukaryota; kingdom Metazoa; phylum Chordata; class Aves; order Accipitriformes; family Pandionidae; genus Pandion; species Pandion haliaetus. The sequence goes on along the minus strand of VYZV01020223.1, from coordinate 70,590 downwards.
CCTCCCGGGTGCCACTGCAAACAGGCAAAGTTAGCACACTCCCACTGACACCCTTGGGAGGTAGGCACCTATACAGAAAATGGACGCCTCAATCACTTAGCAGAGTCTGTCCACAGTATTTAAGGAAAACTGATACCTACGAGCTTTTACGGAATTGCACTAATGGGGGAAAATGTTTGAATGATATATTGCTGTGCAGACAGGCACCGTGTGGGACCCAGGCAGTCAGCCTCCTGTATCATGATAATAGTATTTTGTTAGTAGTCTTATCACCTCCACCTCCGCAAGTGTTCATCCATGGTTTGCCCCTTGGTGAACCTCAGAGTCATTTCCAGTCCCCGGCAACATGCTCACTGCCTTAAAATGAACAGGAGGAGTGAATGCCTGTGGGAAAATAGTGCCCTGAAGGGAGGAATTGGGGGAAACCCACACCCCTAGCTTTCTCTGGAAGAGCTGGAAAATAACTGTTTCCTGAGCCCTGGGGTAGATGAATTAGGGAAAGGAGGAGAGGTCTGAGAGCACTGACTGTGCTGAGCCCAGTGAAGATGGAGGGCTGAGCTCTGACCTGGCATCTTTGGTAGAGATGCTAATGAAAGCATTATGCACCAAGGAGCCATGTGTCGAATACGGGACAGAACTGGGCAAGCTTTTTACATCTACCTGTTATATGAGAGGTAAAAAGTCACGCAATCACTTCCTCAAACAAAGATTTGCAGTCAGACTGTGTTTGTGTCAGTTGAAGGCAGATCACGGCCTCCCGAAGGACTTCAAAGATAAGATAACAAGCACAAGCACACACACAAAAAAATGCGGTCTGCCTTGAATTCCTCTGGAGGGTCACTAAGGCACTGCAAAGCCAGCTCTGGGTTGAATGCACTGGCTTGCCTATAGTCCTTCCAGTAAAATATGGTTTTCTGCCTGCAAACCTGAGTACTTAGAAAAGGAGAGATGGGTGGAATACTCTTGTCTCTGGAGCAGGAGTGCAAACAGCATCTCTGGATTGACATGTTTATGCATGCAATCTGCTGTGACCGGGGACCACATGGCTTGACCTGCACCACATTGCAACGCAGAAACTGAAGGTGGTATACAGGGTCAGAGCAAAGTCTCTGGATCAGCCTGGTAGTGCATTCCCGAAAGCAGCCATTGGTGAGTGGGGAGGGAAGGAGTAAGAGAAACATGGCAGGCAGAAGATGATCCATCTCACTGCCACCTTCTCAGCTTCTGGCAGGTGTGAAACTTGAAGGACTGTCTGAGCTGGAGCTTGCAGCTGAACCTCTGTGCCCTGAAGCACCAGTTAGTCCATCTTCCCAACTCTGGCTAAGTCCTGTTGAAACCTGTTTATACTGGGGGCCTCGACATTATCTGGTGGCAGTGAGTTCCCCAGTTCAATTACATATGGTAAGGAAAAGCATTCCTTTGCATTTAGTACCAATTGGCTGCCTGGTAATTTCAAAGGAGTTCCCATTCTGTCCTATCTAATTCAGAGGATGTGTGCCCAGTGGCTAGACCACAGGATAGGATCTCTGAATTAATTCTATTTTCATCTCTGTCATTCTTCTAAAAGTGGAGGTATTATTATTCATCGGAGTGAGTCTCACTGTCAGCCAGCTCAATTAAAATTACCCCAAGCAAATAGTGATCTGGAATTTAGACTGAATTGACATAGTTGAGACTAATGTTCCCTGTATACCTGGAGAGAACAGGTAGAAACTAAACTAGGCAATAAAGGTAAAAATTCTATTTTAAATTTCCAATGCCTGGATCGATTTGTGCAATTGAAACTGCTGCCAACATGTTATGAAATAACTTGTCATACAGTAGTAGACCCTATTATATAGCAGAACGCCTGTAGTTACAGAAAGATAAGATGAGATCCCACATGAAAGGGAAAAATGTGTAATTTCTAAAAACAGCAATTTACATGCTGACCCGAGAGCCATCTATTGAGCTGTTGTAATTGTGCAGTTTGTTATTTCTGTTGATGTGTCCTCATGTCACTTGTTGTTTGCCAGTGAAACAGCACAAAAATCTTGAAAAAATTCAGCTAGACCAAAGAGTGCTTAACCTGCATTAGCAGGTGAGTAGCCAAACAGCTGAGAGAGGTTCACAGATATAAAGGTGCTGCTCAACGTGAGAAGTGGTAGGTTTCGACATTAACTATAGTCTTGGGCACGTGCTCATAGCCCAGCGTTAATGGGATTTTTTTCCTTCTTTCAGAAGCAAAAAGCCACAAGGAAAGCTAGGCAGCGTTTCTGCAAGGGGTTGTTTGCATCCAGGACGTGTACAAATCTCTTTACATTTATTTAGAAACTAAAGCAATTAAAACACCCCAGGCCCCTCCTGTTAACTCAGAAACATCATCATGATGATGCTTATGCCACAGTGGCTTACTACGCTCGGTTTACTGGAAAACTGGAAAGCTGCATTTTCAGCCATTTGATCAACGATTTCCCGAGGTTGCTAATGACTTGCAAAAATCTGCCCAACAGTAACAACCTCAGGGAGACTCCGTTGTCTCCTCTGAGAACCCTTATTTGTTTTCAGAATGAGAAATTTAATTAGGCGAGGTTTTTTGGCGGAGAAGTTCATGCCTTGGGCCCTCAACAAGCAAGCCCTGTGTGACTGCCCAGCACCACGCAGGAGCCTGAGCCTTGGCAGAGCCAAGGACCAACCAGGGCAAAGGAAATTAATTCAATTTTAAACCAGTTCCCGCTGTGTTTTCCCCCTTCTTGTGCAAGCTAAGCATCTGAGCTTGCCCCCCACCTTTTGCATGACCATGGGCTTGTGCATGGGTTTCATGGCTGGGAGGGGGACAAGGGGGTGAGGGAGGGCCGCAGCGGGAGTCCACCATAGCTACTCCAGGGCTGGCCAGGAATGCCACCACATGCAGCCGGGCAGCATTGCCCCGGCAAGGTGGCGGGGCAATGGCCAGGAAGGGTGCACACAAACAAATGCATCCGGGCAGACGTGGAGATAAGGGACAGCCAGGTGTCACCAACGTTCCTGAGGGCTTTCTCAACTTCCACTGTCCTAAAAAACCCACACTCACGAGGCATGATTAGGAATCCCCAAAGACTCTCCATTAAGTCACTAATTGCTGCTAATTATTGTGAAGATGATTTGTGAGTGCTAGTAACATGCTTGGTGCTAAGGAGACTGCAGAGCAGTGGCCAGTCCCCAGCCGGTGGCACTGGTGACTGATGGAGATGCAAACATCACAAGAAGCAACTCCGGTGGCAGCAGGCAGCTGCCCCTTGCTCCGGAGCCATCCCAGGGACACTGAGCAGGATACGGTCCCCCTGGGGACCACGGGGTCGGGGGGCAGTGGGGGACACAACACATCACTGCTGAGAGCACCTCATGATGAGTGAAGTCAGATGAGGAGAGGAGAAATGGGTGTTCAGGTCACCCAGGTGTCCCCTCACCGGCACTGGAAGGGGTTGTGCTCCAGCTCTTGGAAAAGCCACCTTCTCCACCACCTCGGGGTGTTTTTCTCAGCAGAAGCAGAGGAGGAGAATGTCATGTTTATCCGAACAATATTAACAGCCTCTCCTCCACGTGTGGTCTTATCACAGGAGACCCAAGCACACAGACAAGTGTAAGATTTGTATGATGCATGGGTTGTGCATTGCTTTTTTGCATTTGCGTTTTTTTTTTTTTCCACCTGAAGATCTTCGCTTCGTTTAATTCCTTGTAGAAAACAACGGCCTTTGCCATGACTGGTTGCACTGCACTCTTCCCTTTCCCTCCTTTGCCAAGATGTGTTTGTATGCATGCCCCCAAGTTATTTTAAAGACAGACTGGCACTACAAGGCACTCAGTTTCTAAGGAGAGGAAGAAGATGAGGACAGATACATGCTTTTTTCTGGCAGGGGAGATTAAGCCACTGGAGAAGTTCCACTTTGTAGGATGAGAGATTCTTCCTCTTCCTCTTTGGGTGGCAGAGTAGCACATGTAGCTTCCTACCCTGCAAAGGGAAAGCAACTGCCTGTAGGTAAGTGCCCCCAAGCTTAGGCACTCCTCAGTCAGCAACTGCCTGCCAGCCTCCACCTCTCCATCTGCTGCTCTTTGGAGAATGATTTTTCTTAAAGCAAGTGTTCCCCCTCTCCTTCTTGGCTAAACGAAATGGGCTAAATCAGTGACGGAATCTCCTACAGAGCCCGTTATTTAGTTTGCTGTCAAAATCATTATATGTATCATTTTTGCACAATTTTATTTCACAGCATAAAATTAATAGAAAAGGAGAGGGAGTCTTAAAAAATCAGTTGTAAACAGCATGTTCTGATGTAAATGAACACTCTCCAGCAGCATTTGCAAATCTGCAGTAGAGCTTTGCGCATCAGACTGCAATGAAAACTAACTGGGGGCCTGGCTACAGAGGGAAGCCTAGGTTTTTATCTTTTTTTTTTCTTTTCTACAGTTCAAACTGAAAGGGGAAAAAAGACTAATAGCAGCTGAAAGCTAAATTAGATATCAAAAATTCACTCTGTTAAGTTAGGGAAGGAATTGCTCAACACTCCAGAAAGAATATGCTTAAGGTCCACGGTCTGAACCACTCTGCAGGATGTTTCCCTGCATCAGCCCCTCCCAAGAAAGCTCCATCTTGGGCTCTGCCCTATCTCCATCTCCTGTGCAAGAAGAGTGCAAACCAGAGACAGGCATTTCCTACTCAGCTCCTGCGGCCGTCAGTAACTGATTAGCAAAAGGGAAACTGGCCAAGTTTATTTTTAACCTAACAACATGTATTTAAAGTTCGTAACTCCACAACCCACTGATCTATGATGAATGTGCACCTGAACAAAGTCTGATACAAATTTCCTTTTAAAAATTACTCAGAAGTGAATGCAAACGTATATGGGAGCTGGAAGCTTGGCCTCCAGGCTGTTGCCTGTCTGTCAGGGCAGCACTCTGTGCCATACAGATTGATGACTCCCTATCAGAAGTCATTCAGAAGGAAAGCTGTGCCTTGCTAGACAACCCCTGATTTTCATATCTGTTATCCGGGCATCACACTGAGGGCCAGACTGAGATTAGGCAGATACATAGGTGGATGCTTTACATTGCCTTCTAGTGACAATAAAAGGGCCCTGGAGAGAATGCAGTCACTTGCCCCAAGGGAGGACATGAAGGGTGACACATCTGTGATAAGGGAGTAGCTCCGTGGGGAAAAAAAGATGAACTCACCCGCCATGAGTAACTCAGCTGGTAGCTTCTACTTGCCCACTTTGACTCTGTACTTGTGGAAACTTTGCTCTAAATAGCAAAATATTACAAGCCACAAGGCTATCCAGTCCAAATGCTCTGTTTATACATCAAGGTTTTCACTGAAGTTTCTTAATAACTTAAACAGATGCTGTAAAGCAGCTTTTTGAAGTATCTCCTAAGCTTGTGATTGAAAGCCCATTAGACACATCGTGGACAGAAAAATGGGGGATTGCAAATTACCTGGTGGGGCTTTTTCCTACCTCTGCCCATGTGGTGGGTTGTCTCTGCCTTTTCTCAGGTGCAATGAGCTGTTTGGGAGGGAAACAGAGAAGTTTTGCCTTGAACCTTGCAGGACATTTTGTTGCCTGAAACGATTCGCTGAGATACAACAAGCTTTGTTTAGAAACAGGTATATCCAGCAAGGAGCCCTTGGAGACAATAAAGCATCTGTTTGACTTCCTCAATGGGTTAGCTGTGTGTAAATCATTTATCCCCACTGCTGCTCCCCCTCCTCAGCTCTCACTATTTGTATTTTCTTGCTAAAAAAACGTCGCCTGCCTTTCCGCTGGTGAGCAGCTTGGGACACATTGCCTGGAGTCTGACCTCAAAGTAGGGTGGGATTTGAATCTGAAATCCACTTGGTTTGATCTCACAAGAACCGCCGCACTGCACAGCTTGTACGTCTTTAGTAAAAAGGCATGCCTTCAAATCTGTCCTTTTCAGAGGCCTGTCTCCGTTGTCAGCTGCCATCTTTCGAGTGAAAGATCTAAAATTAGAGAAAAGCTGCCCTCCACTGCTGGAGAATACTGCTGCTGTGACATATGAAAGCAGAAAAAAAGCTCAAATAAAGGTCTTCTGCTTAGGCTCACATAACAAGGAAGAAAGGCTTTGGGTCTCTCCTGTCCAGAGCGGCATTTGTGGGGATCTGATTTAAATAGGCAGCCACAGCACCAATCCTTATCTTTGTCTGCCTAAGCGTTTATACTTTGCCTGTCATCTTAGGCGCCATCATTTTGATGGAAACCTACAGACCCGAGGGTTTTTCTTTTAAATACCTCTCCTAGGAATCCTGAGGGATGCCAGGACACCCCACTCATCAATAAATCAGTGAAGAAGAAAGAAACCCTCCATGTGGAAACAGTGGCTCGAGACTCCTTGTACGCGGTGGTTGTGATGAGGTGTGGACACCGTGGAGCGCCCGAGTCCTGGCTGCAGCACTGGAGACTTCAGGTTCAAGTGTGTGGCCTTCAGCTAGGCCTGGGGTGTCCTTAGGAGCTCCCCAAAACCCATCACCAGTGGTAATCCCTGGGGATTAAGGGGTCTGGGGCACCTCTGGTAAATCTTCTCAGGTCCCTGCTGACCCTGCTGCTGCTCCTGGCACCGTGGTCTCTGCACACCGCTGCATCCCTCCCTTTGAATAGTGTTTTCCCTCCCCGGAGGGATTAGTGGGGCTAACAGGGTTAGAGCCGCTCTAATGTACCATGGCACAACAGCCCAGGCGCAGCGCCCAGAGGCAGGGAGCCCTGGGGAGACCCCCTCCTGGTGCCAGTGGGGAGAGGAGCCAGCGGCAGCACACCAGGGCAGGCGAATTAAGATGAGAAATGAGTGCAAGCCTCCCGCTACCTGGAGGCAATGAAGACAGTACGAGAGGGCAGGATTTGGCTGGGAGCAAAGCAGTGTGATGGTTTACTTTTTAATCTGTGTGTTTTACTGTGTCCCAAAACCAGAGACCCTGCTCTAACCCAGCAAGTGTATGCTGCTGGGAATCACAGCAAAGAAAGCAGAAAACAAACAAACCTCCTTCTTCCATCTCTCTCTGCTCTTCTTTTTTTTTCCATTCCCTGCCCCCGGCATCCAAATGACCCACTCGCCTGCTGTGTCATGCCTCATGCCTGCACTGTGCTGGTGATACCATGCTGCAAACTACCTGCCTATGGGCAGCTGGCTCCAGCAAGAGTCAAATGGGTTTCCCACAGCCCAGGCTGGCTGCACTCAGATCCATTCGGCAGCACTACAATGCTGTGTGGAGAGGGAACAAGCACCTTGCTGTGAAAGTTGCATCCCAGGGTTTGGGGCAGGAAAAAGAGGGGCTTACTTAGTAGGAGTAACTGCCTCATCAGTCACCTGGTTGAACAAGAGGTTGTTTGGAAGTTGACTTTAAAAATCACTAGCCAAATGTGTGCACACTGAGGCTAAGCTTTCACCTACCAGAGTGCACGGGGAAGGAGTGGATATCAGCACCAGGAGAGTGGGATGATGACAGGACCAAGGGCAAGGTGCAAAAACCATGCATGTGGGGAGGCTTTGGTCTGGCAGGATTACAACAGATGTCTGCAAAACCGTCCCAAGCATGAGGTGCTTTCAGAAGCCCCGTTTCCACATTGTGAACACAGGAGAGTGCTCCCAGTCTTCATCCTCCAGGCTCTCTCTGCAGCAGGGCCCTGGCAGCACCAGCCCCATGCACAGGCATTGCAGGCTGCCTACGGGAGAGGCTCTTCGGATCCTCTTCGCCACAACGACACACAACGGCCGACTTTGTCATGTGCCTGCCAAAAACAGAGGCTTCACTGCACTGCAAATGGTCTGCCACCAGCAACTGAAGCGCCAGCATGTTTTCCAAACCCTTTCAGATCCCTGCAGCTTGTGAGACAACACGATGACAGGGGAAAAAACAAAATTAATAGCTGGGCTGCAAGTGCAGGTGATGCAGGCATGCTCAGTACCCCACAGGGCATGGAAGATAGGATCTTGTGGGAGAAAGCACCTGGCAGCTTAAGGGGGAGTGGGATTTGGTTGCTGGAGTTAAAAGGGACCTGTTTTTCTTAGGCAGGAGTGGTAGAAGTTTGTCTTCTTGAACCATTAAAGTGTAACCAGGATGGCTTGTCATCATCTGGCATCACCTCAACGCTGGTATTGCTGTTGGTCCTGCAAAGGGATTGGATCAAGCTATTAAAGGGCAGGGCTACTTGTGTGCAGCCAAAAGTGCATATACTTTTAGCATCAGCAACATTTTAGGCCTGATTCGAAAGCCAGTGAAACCACTGGGAAAAAATCCATTTACTCCCTTGAGTTTTCTCCTCCCAGACTGGTGTTATGGGACCAGTCCCACAGGAACCCAAGCTGTCAGGGGAACATGGTTACTTGCACGCTATGTAGATGGAAACCAGGACACATTGCTTAAACTGAGAAACATGAGTATTAGTGAGTTCATGTTGCTCTGCATGGTATTGCTGCCATGCATGACTGGAGGATTTTCTCCAGAGCCTTGCCTCATCCCTCTCCTACTTCTCCTCTCCTATGTTTGTGGAGGTCTGTGTCACAAGCAAAACCTGACTGAAAATGGGTTATTTATTTTAAGCCAAGCCATTTGGATCAAGTTCTTAGGATGTCCACTGACTAAAATACCTGATCCCTAATCTCTGCTTAGCCTCTGACTTTGCACTTGACTTAGGAGGGTGTGATCCTGTGCTGCAGGGATGACTGCAGACGCAGCCCCAGGTCCTGAGGCCATGAGCCAGAAGGTCAGCAGAGCAGGAATGAAGAGGGAAACGGGCAGCTGCCTGAAATCCATGGGTCTGAGGCATGATGTCTGTTTGCAGGCAGGACCCAGCCTCTGTGAGGGCAGCGGGTATTTGCCTCGCCTGCCAGGCAGCATGTGGGCTTACAGGTACTGGTGGGAGCTGCTGTAGCTGCTGGCAAACACAGCTGGCTCTGTCCAGGGTTACATCATCATTTCCAGGCCCTCCTCCAATTTACAAGTAGAGAAATGGATGTTTTGGTGTGTCTGTTTGGGCAGATTTTTCTGTGGAAAGCTCATTTCCAGGGCACCTGCATTCTGGCCATACCCAAGCCATGCAGATAGCGATGCAACCCAGTCTCCTTATGGCCCCTTTCATGGCAGCTTGTCTCGGTTTGGACACTGCACTGTACATCCTCTCCCACATCCCTTAACTTGCCCTGGGTTCCCAGAGTTCTTTCCAGCCTGCACAGGGTGGGTGAGCTCCAGCAGATGCCTTGGGTGAAGGAGACGGGCAACCCAGCAGGGATTGCCCTTCTACTCTGTGTGTGTGGTTGCTCCCAAGCCATCCCAAAGCCCACCCTGCCAAGGCACTGACTGGAAAAAAGGAGGCAGAGCTGGCACTACCCTAAAAACTTTCTTCTGCTGCTCTGTGGCCCTGCTCAGAGGGCAGTTCCTTTCCCAGCTAATCATGCCCAGCTGCCTGCCCATCAGCCAGCTGCCTGGCTCCAGGGCAGCTGAACCAGACTCTGTGCCCTGAGGGATGGACACAGTGTTGTTGCATCCAGGGGCTTGGTTCTCCCAGCAGCCCTGCACCTTGAAAGGTAGGACCCTCTGCTGTGCAGCTCCCGGGGGAAAAGGAGGGAAGACATCAGTCCAGAGCCAAGCATGTTATTTTAGCCAAGCTGCTAAAATGCTCCTCTTCTGCTTACATTGGAGTAAATGGAAATGGGAAAGGCAAACTCCTCCTCACCTGGGGACAGCAGGGCTCTTGGTACTTGTGAGCACCAGGATCAGCAGCAATAAGGTGCCTTTGCTGCGAGGCTGCAATGCAGGAGCGGTGACATGACGGGGTGGGAAGCTCCAGGCATTCAAACAAAAGAAGAAGTGGACACAGTTAAAAGGATTTTCTGATATTTGTTTAGCTTGGCTGCTACACTTTACTGAAGAAAAGGAAGGTTTTTTGCTAAAGTTGAAACAAACAGTAGATCAGAACATTAAATAAAAGGTTAGCAAACCTGCCAGTAGTGCTAAGTCAGGTATGCTGATGAGGTCAAAATTTAATTCCACACTGAAATTGGAAATTTCAAGTACAAGTGTTCACAGCAAGCCAAATTATATTACCTACCAAACCTCCAGGTGCTCTGAACAGTCTCTCTCATTGTCATTCGTCCGATCAGTATTTGAAATACTAAAATCCACTGCGGAATCAGAGACAGAAGGAGAGCGACTTTTTAGCCTACATAGGGCAGACACAGCAGGGAAAGATGGAAACTGTCCTCCCAGCCTGCTGTGGGGCCTCTCGTAGGCTGACAAGCTCTGCAGTACCATCTAAGCATCACCCTCTGATCCTTCCCCCATCCCTGTCCATTCCCTCAGCTCCTCCATCAAATCATATCAAGTATAGGAGTAATTTAGAGGTGCTAGTTCAGTGGGGTCAAGAGGAGCAGGGGTTGGGAAGATGAGAGTGCACCTAGGAGGATTCTGGCTCATGGAGGCATGTTCAGCAGGTGGATTGAGTGGGATGCTGGCAGGGAGAAGCACAAAGCTCCAGCACGGTGGTATCAAGCCTCCGCCGGGTGCAACACATTAGCCCAGGCCAAAAAAATAAGAATGTAATGAAGTAATGTGGCTTCTGCTCCAATAGCGTCCTTCCACCATAGGAACTCCTGAGCATTTGGTGAAAACGGGGACGTTCATGTTCTCATTACTCCTGTGGCAAAATGAGCAACATGAGTAACTCCTCGCAGGGGTGAGTAAGAGATTCACAGGTTGGGTTGTGCGCTCCTTGCTCAACTTCGCACTGCCCTTCATCTGCAGCAAAGCCAGGAACAGATCTGGTGATGCACAACATCCGAGTTTGTGACTTATGAGTAGTAATTATTGTAATTAAACAGTGGTCCTGAAATACTCCCTGAGTTACGAATTTTTCTTCACTCAAATGAACTCTCATTTACCTAACTGAGTAAGGGCACCGCAATTCTGCCCCAGAAGACTTCGTATAGCATTTTAAATTTGTATCCTCAAATTACACATCTAGTTAAAACACTCTTATAAGTAATTTTCCTAACTATTTGCAGTATAAACATATTACAAAATTAAAATTAAACATGCAATTAGCATATACTATAATATAATATAAAATTCACTCCTTATAATACTATCTAAAATTCACCAAATAGAACAGTAATGCTATGTAACTAAGCAAACAGGATAGGTGTGAAATTAAACAGGATATAGATGCATTGTGTGAGAGAGATTTGGTGGTGGAAATGAGTCACCTCTTTCTCAACGGCATTGCTACCAGCTACTGCATGCTGTGTAGAGGGGAAGCAAGACGTCCAGGACAACAGTGGCTGTACAAAAATAACACCAGAGCTGTCCCAGCCTGCACTCAGTACTCATTAACAGCGAGACTTGCCACAAGCGAAGGTCGGATACGTCCAGGCTGGAGAGCTGTGCAGGGTGAGGGTCTCCAAACTGGCTCCATCAGCTGGCACAGCTCCCATCTGCTGCCACGGGAGCTGCCTCCACCTGTCTGCCAACAGGGATTGACGCCTCACGGCTTGGAGAACAGATGACTGAAAGCTTATGGGCAGTATTGACTCCATCCAATGTCTGTGATAAATAAAGGCAGACAGCGCTATGTTCGAGCTGTTCTAGCGCTCGGCTGAATTAACCCCCGCAGTGAATAAATGAGTTCTGTTTGACAACCTTGTTTCAGCATGCCCAAGAAGGCAGCGGTATCCTGAATCCTGAGGGCAGTAGTACTGTGTCCCACGCAGCCAGTCTCCTGCCCTGCAGCTAGCCTCAGGCTTCACTCCCAGCTGTCAGCACAGTCCAAGGGGTCTAATCCTGCTTTCAGGTGCACTAGCACAAATCTGGGACTGGGTCATGGGCCCAAATTAATCCCTGGGGTACCCTGGTTCCAACCCCTCTCGCTGCTGGCCCCACAGAGAGGAGAAGCTGCAAGGGGCTGCCATGCATCGATGGTGCCCTGCTCCGAAGGACAGCACTGCTGAGAGCGATGGACCAGCAGACCAGGCTGCCTGACTCCGTCCAGACATCACGTGGACCGCAGCTCCTTTCATGTGCGGTGCCGCGCCAGGCTGCCATGGGGACATCCCATTCCCTAGGGGACAAGAATCAGGCCCCCTGATTTAAGCAGCGGAAGAGCTGACTTTGCTCTGGGTTATTTTGCACATTAATTGTTACATAAATGCATTCAAATATTTGTAAGGTTGATTCAAAGTGTTGCTAAATCAGACTGCTCAGATTTAACCACCAGAAATTAAATCAGATAATAAACAATCAGCATTTCACTCCTACAAAAGGATGATAATTTTGTAGGACGCTGGGTTTATATTGTCTATGCACCTGCATATGGAATGTTAGCGATAAAGTGAGATTTGACAGCAAATTGGACTGGCAGACAGTTTTTGAACATAATTACTCAAAAGAAACAACCCGGAATCAATTTAATCATAGTGCAACTGATTTTTAATTTCCAATGGTACAAAAAAGTACCATTCACATTAGGCTTTTAGTGACTTTGGTTTGTAATCATGGAATGTCTGTATTGTAGCCAAGCTAATTAAATAAGTGTTAAGTATTTCTCACTTTGTAATACAGAAAAAAAAAAAAAAAAGGTGCCTCCTAAACAGCAAAATGAACAAAAGTTAATGGCTTGGCAGCCCACTGAATCCACGTTTATACACAGTCTGTACTTGTTTAGCAGTTGTGAAATTCTGGGACTATTATCAGCAATTTCTGTTGAGGGTCTCCGGACAATTAGCAATTGCACTAACAGACAGCTAGGACACAAAGCCTAACAGCCAGAAAGGAAGCATTGCTGTAAAATACTGTCTGAAATTCGGTGTGTGATGCTGATCTCTGTCCTGCGGAAAAAGGTACTGCCCTGGAAAAGAGGGGGGAGGTCAGGGGCTAGGACCGCAGCCTGCCCTCTCTGCTCTTGTGTTTTGCGACATGGAAGGTGCTGTGCAGCCATCAAAAGGAGTGTGACAGAAGAAGTGCCAGGGCCCCTTTTGGTTCCCCTGGTTGTGGAGGCACTCGGCGTGGGCACCGGCAGAGGAAGCAGCCACTCACGGCTGCCCGTGCATCAGAGGGGAAGGCAGCCGTCAGGGCACATGGTGACTAGAGAACGAGTCCAAAAAACACATTGTATGTATAAGGATAAGCAAAACAAACTGCCCCATAGCGACTTGGTCCTGAGAGGAAAGGGCTGACACAATTACACTAATTTCATCTGGGATGCGAAGTCGTCCCCAACCTGCTTTTATTCTCTAAGTGATCCTTTTTAACCAATTTTGGTGTTTGTTTTGGATGTCATTCTCTTAGCTGGAAGCTACAGAGGTGCAATGATCTTAAAGCCCTGTATCCCCCCTGAGACAGAGATCTGAGATGAGACAAAACTGGATTCTCGCCTTCTCATCTTGCTTTTGATTTAGGGAGGGAGGAATTGGATCCTACATTCTCATTGGGGGAAACATTAAAAATATTTTCTTCCTCTGACCCTGTACAGCATTATGAACAAAAGAACATAGACCCCGATCGAGCTGAGGATGTATCCCCCAAAAAGTGAGGTGCTTCCCCTCCTGTCCGTGACTGCAGCATCCCCCTCCACTAGCAACCTGCTTGGCAGCAGGTGTGGGTATTTCTGATGAAGTAACCAAAGAGCAAAATATGCCTTTCTGCTTTTATGCTGCCTTTGTGAGGGCTGCGGGAGAACAGACAATACTTGAACTGACAGGATGCCTGGCAGCCCACAGCCTTCAAACAGCTCCTGGTGATGCTGAACTGGCAGAGTGAGTTCCCAGTGAATCAGGACACAGCACCGCTGGGCTCTGGGTACCACGAAACGCTGCGGCGCTTTGATCTGAGGCTTAGAGCCAAAAGAGCATCATTGAATCACAGCCCATCTCCTGCGTGCCCAGTCACTGGAGGGGAATAGAGAAGCCTGTGCTGGGTACCAGGTGATCCCATGCGACATGGGTAGGTGCCTCCTGAAAGGCTGGGGATGCTCAGGGAGCTTGCAGGGTAGATGTATGAGGTCTGCCGGCCCAAGTGAGGGGAATGCAGGAATAGCCTGGGAACTGATAAAACAAACTGCGGCAGCCCCTGAGCCCCACATTCTCATCATAATGATGTATTTAGCGTTGTATGCTGCTTTTCTTTTGTGTTTGCAAGGCACCTCAGCATTGCCGGGAGAACTGTTCCTGGTCAAGGGGCAGCATTTATGCCAGAAAGCTTGGCCCTGCCCCAGACACATGGGCACCAAAGACTGGGTGTTTATACAAGGCACATAGCAGTGCAATGCCTCGCTCATCCTTCAGGCCTTAGGCAAAACCAGCCTGTTCCACTATATATATTTAAGATTGATAATTCCTGTCACAGGAAGGCCCCAAGCAGTTGGCCTGGCTTTAATAAAACACAAGTCACTGGTGCCTTCTCTCTTTTGCTCAAGGGTGAAATAAAAGTTGCGCTTGTCCTTCCCGGATCCAGGAAAGGACATGCATCAGAGCATTTCAGACACAAACCCCAAACACTCGAGATTAGGCTACCCCCATGAGAGGTTTTTCCCATTCTGTAGGACTCAGCTCTGGCACAGGGTAAACAGCTGACCCAGTGTTCAGGCGCTGGAGACCAACAGTGTCAAGAGCTGCAATGGTTCCCACTTTCCTGGGTAACTGGTTAAAGCAGCCCACTGGCTCCCTGGGGTTAAGATGCTCTGGGGCTCAGTCCCTTCAATTTTGCTTCACAAAGCAAGAAAAGTAGAACAAAAAACCCCCACTGCAATATGCTCCAAGCATCCAGAGGCTAGAAGACAACCTATACCAAGGAAAGTCAGCTTTCATTCTGAATGTATGTATTCCTCACTCACACAGCCTGCGTGCCACATTATTGGACATGACAGACCCTTTCTTTACAATACCTGTCCCACAAAACCCCAGGCAGCCTTCCTAACTCCATGCAGAATTAAAAATGAACTATACTTAGAAATTACATCCAACATAGTCTAACAAGAAGCAAACAAAGATTTTCAAGGGCCTGTTATTTATTTTTTTTCTTTTGAAGAACCCTTTTGAGAATGGCAACATCCCCAAACAAGCTTGTAGTATTCCCAGGCAATGACACAGCTCTGCAGGATGGTTAAAAATAAACTTGTTGAAATGCTCTCCCTCGCTCTTACACTCTGCAGGAATTTCCTGTGACAGCTACCTTCAGGGTATGCTTAGCAGTGACACACAGGGAAATGCTGGCATGCTTCATCCCTCTTGCCCCACCCCGTCACCAGGGAGGGGATCTGCTGGGAAAGGGCTTTGCTGACTCAGTGGGTGGGATTTGGGTGCCTAAATATAGGTGTCTAGTGCCATTCGAGATGCCCTAGGGTACCCTGCCTGATTCCTAGCTGCTGCTCTGCTCTGGGAGGGCGGGCATTTCCAGCAGGTCCCCTGCAGAATCTGCCTGCCTCAGATGTCCTCCACTCTCTAAAAGGGCACAAAGTGCCGAGATATACGGGGCCACAATTGTTCCCCCATCAGGTCAGACGGATCAGCCTGGTGCAGGCACACAGGAGGTGAGCACAGAGAGTAGAGCGCCTACACTGTTCCTACCAAGCCAACTTTTATTGAGGTCCCCAGGGTGCATGAACTGGGATCCTAGCAGAGGAGGGATGCACTGGATCCGGGGCAGCCAGGAGCTATGCAGCATCCTTGTGGCAAGGGCAGAGGGGGTACAGCATCACCGCCCTGTGAAAAACTGGGAGAGTGGTAAACATTGCAGGATGTCCCAGGGCAGAATGGGGGAAAGATGTGCCTCAAACACCGAGCAAAATTTACATCTGGTCCCGACCAAGCTGGTGTCTGCCTTTTGCTGGGCCCTGGTTACCTGAAGAGCAGGGCTGGTAAATGGCTGCCACTTGTCTGAGCTGGACCCATGAGCAAACCACACGTGTTCCCAGTTATGGGAAGTCTCCCATGGGAAATCACATCATCTCACTGTCCTCCTAGTTAGACTTCTTTCAGTGGGAACAGGTGGGATGCCCCAATATTTTTCCTTCCCTGTGCCTTGTGGAACATGGCAGGAAAACCTGAAAATATGACATAAAATACACTCTTTTTCCCAATGAGATATTTTTAAAGTAAAAATATAAAATGTAATAGAGGACTTCAAATAAAATGAAAAATGAAAGTGTCTTGTGGAGAGGAGGTGCAGGCACTTACTTTTCCAGCTTATTCAAATTTGGGATCTCTTTACTTTATGGTTTATTTTACTTCTCCTGAGACCTGGGAGTCTGATAAGAACTGTCTAAACATCTTAAATGAGCTCAGGCCCCATCCCAGACAACTGAGTACCCAAGATGTTACCTGCACAGGGAAGTTTTGCCAGATACCATAGCACAGGAACAGAGAAGACTTACATGTGGACACTACTGTTGTGGTATAACTGCTGCCTTCGTATGCTGTTCAACTGTTTCCCAAGTTTAACCACACAAAAAAAGCACTGTTGTTGCAAAATGGAAGCATCTACTGTGTGGCTTATGTTAGTATAGCTGCACTGTATTCACACCTTTGCACTCAAAAAGCTTTCCCACAAACACAAGGGTGAAGGTCAAAAGCCTGCAATCCTTTATCCCAGTCAGAGCTTCGTGGATGTTAGCAGATCCATGGACTCCCCTGGGAAGAGCAGTGGAAAAAGAGTGTTGCTGAGTGACTTGGGGAACCAGTGTCAGATTAGAAATCACAAAATGAGGAATAAAAAGGAAGGTTTTCAAGGCTTCCTACAGTCTCTAGGACAGCTGGGAGCTTTAAAGCCTTCCTGTCCTATCTCTCCCATGGCTGGGGTCCCCAGAGTGGTGGCTGAACTTCTCAGGTTCACCTCTCTCCTGTGTCCCTGGGAGGCCAGGCCACCATTTCAGGTGTTTCTGTGAAACAAGTCAGGGCACAAAGGGTTATGAGCCACAGCTCGAGAGCTGCTTTGCTGGTCTGGAGGGAGCCATCCATTTGTGGGGAGGGTGTGAGTTGTTCATAGGCAAGGCTGGTCTCTAGGTTCCCAGCCCCAGGAGTAGAAAGTTTCCTGTCTGCAAAGGAGAGGGCTTTACCCAGAATTTCTAAAGCGAAACTGTGACACCATTAATCTTTAGGGCATGCGATGAAAATTGGTGTCTGAATAAAGTTTGTGAATCATGGGAGACTGCTGGGGAAACAAGCCTCCAGGGAGAAAATGCACGTTTAAGAGCAGGGCTTGTCCAAAAGCAGGGATCCTGGCAGGTGGAATCACCACACAGGAGCAGGGCTTTTTCTGCAGATTGCTTCCTACTACCAAAGGCTATGCAAGCAGCTGAACACATATATTTAGCAGGATGAAATGAGAGGGAAACCTTAGGAGCTGACCTAGAGAATAAGTATCAAGAGGTGCTGCAGTCTTTTATTTCAGTACAACTGTTTTTTACCCCAGCAAGTTAGTATACTATTTTTGTAATAGATGTGCTGCTGCCAGTACCCATCAGAGCTGCATGCAGCTGGTGCTGCTGCCATTGACAGGGACCTGTAGGGAAGGGAAAGCCACCAGGACACGTTCCTCAGCCAGTTCCCAGGGCTCCCTAGAGGAGGCAAGAGTAAGGGCCCAAACCCAGAGCAGAGATGAGCAACACTTTTCTTTCAGCACTCAGGCACCAACAGAGATGCAGGTGGGAGTTATTCTCCAAAACCAAACAAGGGATGCTGCTGCCTCCATTTGGCACAGGTTATTTATCAGTTTCCTGAACACAATCCTTTTTACAGGATACAGTATCTGCCCTTGGAGCTTACACAGACATAAAAGGGGAGGCTAAAAAAAGCACCCTGACAGTGACAGGCTGATAGCATGGGTTTGAGGGGAAGGTTAAGTGAGCCTGATAAACTGGCTCATCAAATCGGTCACAAAAGCCGTAATATTGGATCCCATTAATACTTAAACTTGCGTGTAACAGGGTTATTGCCATTCCAGATTGAGCCACCCAGCCACACGGCACTTTCTTCTGCCTCCCCTCACCCCAAGCATCCTTCCAGCAGCTGCCTGGCCCCTTTCAACGGAACCCCCTCACCATTCTTGTCCCGGCCTGCCTCTTGTCTTGGTGGATGCTGCCAAGCTTTCCTGCCGGTTCGCAGAGCTGGCAGTTCTTGCCACGGCTGCTCTCCCCACTGGCATAGGCATGCATTTTTCCCTGGTCCTCCAGCCCTTGACATGCAGCTGGGGTGGCAATGCCGATGAAGATGGTGGTTAGGGTAGGACCCAGCCCTGGGAATGCCGCAGACGATGCTGAAGCTTTGTACTATGGTATCAAATCAGTGAGTCATTTAATGTCTAGCTTCATCAAGTCTGGCGATGCCTGAGCCCTGCTGCAGGAGCAACAGCACATCTGAGAGACTGATCTCTTCTTGGCAAAACTGCCAAACTTCATACATTGCAGTCTGATTGTAGCTTTTCCAGTACCACTCTATCCCCTCTGCTTTACTGTAAAATAGCTTATTTTGCATTCCTGAAGGCAAATGTGCACTTTGGAAACTTCCCTAACCTTGCCGGGCCTCCACGAGTGGGTACCTCTCTAATTTCCAAGAAGGCATTGAGCAGATCTGTCTGCAAGGGGAGCGGAGCAGGGCAGATGGGGGAGGTGGTCATGGCCGTGGTCCCATGGGACCCACGGGAGAGGGTCCCCCATCCTCCCACCCCTGCGCACCCGTGTCCCATCATCCTGCCTTCGAGACGGCTATGGCCTCTTGCACTTCATCGACCTTCCCCCAGACATTCATCACTTCTTCAGTGGTCTGATAGTCAGGTCACACTCTTCTTGTTTTCTCCCAGTGTTTTTTGTCCTCCCACAATGTAAATTAGTGTGGGATATGCCTTGGCCTCTCTTATCCTACTTTCCTTTGGGAGTATTAAGGAAAACAGTTAATTATTATTTTTTTTCCATTTACCAGTGGCCAACTCACATCAATAAATTATCCTTACCATGTCTTGCAAGTGAATTTGCTGTCTCCTCTTGAGAGCTTTTCCCTTGCATATCTGAAGAGTTTCTTATTTACCTTAACCTCTTGCACAGTATTTCTTTCATGCTTTATTTTTGCTTTCGTGTGTTTGTCTCTGTGTGCGCACGTGTGTGTGTTACTTTGTGCACTCTCTCCCCTCTACCCTGTAACACCTCCCTCCCTTCTCTGGGGTGACATTTTGCACTTCACATACATCTCTCTCTTATCCTTGATTATTTTCTGTGCTTCCATACTCATCCATGGTGCCTGTTTTAACTCCTGTGGTATTTATTACTGCTTGGCATATAGAACCATGATTTACATGTCAGTGTTTTTCATCTCCTACCAGCCCACCTCTTGTCTTTTCTCTCCTTTACCTTGTGTCATTTGAGCACACTAATACTTCTTGTTTTTCCGAAGCAGCTGCACTTGGAGCAGACATCTCTGTTTCTCCCAGTTTGGGGATTACTTTAGGATTTAGTGAAACCACAGGTTCTGCCTCTCTCCAGGTGAGAGCTCCAAGCACCCCCAACAAGCACCATAAGCACCTGGCTGAGTCCAAACTTAGCTCACAGCTCCACGGGGCCATACTGTCTGATGGCCCCTGCTAGCCCTTCTTGCAGACCGATGTGGGCTGAGCCCCGCTGTGCTTCATCCCTGCTCAGCAGCAGGGAGCACAGAGCAGCTCTGCCTCACCAGCCGCTCGAGTCGAGAACCATGCCGACCTTTGTGGATGCTTCAGTACCTGGCCCCAAGCTGCCACTGGTGGTGGTAAACACAGGCTCTCAGATGAGCCCTCATCCCTAACTTGACCTTCATGTCAAACAGCCGGGAGAGGTCCGACCATAATTTTGGACATTATTCAAATGTCTTTTTGATGCAGGGCAAGAGCAGCACCCAACAGCCTGCTCTGTGGATGCCTGGGTGAGGGCTGGCTCAACACCACGCTGAGGCCAGTGGGATTGGGCAGGCATAAAAATGAACATGGTGGACCAGACCCACCGTAGAGCTCTCTGCAACACCGCAGGAAAGGTCATGGTTAAATTGCAAGGGGTGCCGGAAGAGCTGTACAAGCAGAGAAACCCAGGAAAGGGCAAAGTGGTGACTTTGCTCTGTCCTCTGGAGATCAGGCAGGGCCAGGTTTATCTCAGCCATCCCAGCCAGGAGCTTGTTTAAGCCATCCTTTAATCTGTCCCAAGAGCGAGGGTTAGCCTCTGATTCAAATCACCATGAGCCAGTCCCATATACCATTGTCCTAATGCCTCTTATCTCAGTTATTTCTAAACATTCCTCAGCAGCAATTACACCTTTCCTCTCCAATCTCCCCCAAAGTATCCTTTACTATTTACCCACATTGATTTTTTGCATCCCATTTTATTTATGCCTATTGTGCCTTGAATTACAAAGCGAACAGCAAATTTTCACTCTAGCATGCTCCTGATTCCCTCTGTGTGTCTGTTCTCATTCCTACCTCTTCCATTCACCACAAATTGTTCTTTCATTAGCGAAGATACTTTACAAACTTGCAGAGGGGAGCCTTGAAGAGGACACGCACATCTTTTTTTTTTTTTTTATGTCTAGCACCTTCCTTTTATTTTGTCAGTGGGCAGATGTGTCCTCTCATACTCCCTTGGGATACTTCTCCCCTCCTTTCCATGTGTTTCTTGTTAAACAAAAAGCAAAATACCTCCGAACATGGAAACATACTCCTTATCCTATATTTAAAAATCTTCAGGCCTGGCTGTGTCTTTCTTGGACAGTGCATTTAAATACTGAAATTAATCCCAGGGAAGAGAAAACTTGTCTGTTTGAATGCTTATAAAGACAAATAGCTTACTAAAGGCGGGTAGATAGTATTTTAATGCAAGCATTTCTGATGTTGTTAGAGTTCTCCTCAGAGACCGCATCCAGAGTATACACAATATAGTGAAAATGAATAAGTTGTTCACCTGAAATTCACTTCGTGGACAAACTTTACAGAGAAAACACCTGGTAAGGCAGTGTACAGAAATTACAGGTGAACCACAGGAGTCAGAGGTGTTCCAAGCCTCCCATATAACCTCAGCCAGCAAGCCTGACTTTCCTATAGCTTATAAAACACCCCACTTGCTTGTAGCTACAGGGAAGCCCTAAACTGTGTTAGGTCTGGCGAAGCTTCATCCCAAAACTCAACAAGAGCAGGTGCATTCAAGTCTCCTATCCAGCACAAAAGGGAGCTGCCTTCATTGGAAGCAATGGCGGGCAGTGGTGAGCATGGGCTCCCAGCGCTGGGGCTTTGCAGTCACAAGAGATGCTGGGGTATCAGGTCCTTGTGTCAACTTCCACAGGACGACCTCCTGGAACAGCTTGTTAAGAGCAGGTGATGGGCTAAATGTAGCCTGTGGACTGGTATTGGTGGATAATGGCTATCGCTGATTGCTCGGTGCATTCAGTAAAGCCTTAACAGATAAAAATCTGCTTGTGTCCATTAAAAAGCATCTCCTTCTAGACAACAGCTGTAAAGCAAAACATCAACTGGGTCTTTAAGATGGACTTCTTCTGACCAGAGGTAAGCTAATGAGTTAGGGACAGCCTGAAGGGAGAAATCAGACCTGCAGTGGGAAATAACAGGCTTGAATGACTAGAAAATATAAACACACTTGAAGAAAAACCTCAAATGTCTGTGCCTTTAGTTTGCCTGCTTGAACATGTAGCTTGAATTCTCTTTTGCTAGGCAGACATTTCTTTTCCCTTCTTGACAATGATTCTGCCTCTCCTTTCTTTCCCTGGCTGCCATTGCCAAACGTTGCTGCTAACTGGCACTAGAAAAGCAAGTGCAGAGGGGAACAAAGAAGCTACTGTCAAATAAAAGCAGGCATAAATAAATGGAGTTTTCCTGTGGTACTTCTAAAAACTAGACAAAACCTTCTTTCTCTTCCAAATGAAACCATTTTATAATGAATCATTCTTTCCACAGGGCTTATTGTTCAGCTGATGAACGTGCGTAATGCTCATTTACATTAGTGCAGGTGCTGCGAGAGGAGGGTATAGCACAGCATATAGAAAACATGTCAGTTCCGGGATGTTGCACAGATTGCGGCACCTACCCTGCTATGACATTACTTGCAACTGTAGTTTCAATCTTCTGTCTTCAGCAAAGGATCTTATTTGTTGGTCATTATGATGCAGGGTTTTACATATCAATGAGCATCTTTCTAATAACTTTCATAGCTCTGAATCAACCCCTGAGTGTGCCCAGTGTGGGTTACTAACAGCAAGGGAACTCCCTCTCTGCAAGCTTGAAAATATTCCTGTTGAGGAGGGAAGGGGGTTTTGAGTCTGATGGCATCAAGTCCTGCCTTAGAAATCAGATGGGAGCTTGGCGTTTGGGCTGTAAGGCTTAAGGAATAAGCAAGCACTATCCTGTGGGCTTTTCCGGCAGGAGTCCCCCTGAAGCCACCTTGACGGAGGAGCCGTACCTTTGAGGGCAGCTGCTGTGGGCATGGGTGCTGCCAGCTTGCCGGGCAGTGTGCTGGCAACTGGCCCCTCTTGGAAATCAGATGTGAGCTGAAGCCGAACGCTGACCAGTAATGTGGGGCTTTCTTCTGCAGGAGAAAAGCTGCAGGACACGCAGCCATCTGAGGTGCTGCTGGCTTCAGTGGCGAGACGGTTACTCCTCACATTGCTGAAGCAGCTCGCCAGCCCCTCTGCAAGCCGAGAACAAGAAGACAATGACGGGCGTGTAGGCTGGAGGGAACACCCCAGCTCTCCGAGCCCATCACTCTGCACCAGGGCAGACTTTGCAGGCTTTTGCAGACTTTTTGACCCAGGCCAAACTTTGCAGGCAACAGTGGTTTGTCAAGCCCCTCCCAAAGTTCCCCCAGATAAAGTTTACACAGCTCCTTGCCCTGACTTTCTTGCTGTGGGTTGCACCATGTTTCTGTCATGACCATCTGCTCCCAGCAGCTGGTTGATGTTATAGAATCATAGAATCATAACATGGTTTGGGTTGGAAGGGACCTTAAATATAATCTAATTCCAACCCCCCTGCCGTGAGCAGGGACACCTTCCACTAGACCAGGTTGCTCAAAGCCCCATCCAACCTGGCCTTGAACACTGCCAGGGATGGGGCATCCACAGCCTCTCTGGGCAACCTGTTCCAGTGCCTCACCACCCTCACAGTGAAGAACTTCTTCCTTACAACTAATCTAAATCTACCCTATTTCAGCTTAAAACCATTATCCCTCACCCAATCACTACACTCCCTGTTAAAGAGTCCCTCCTCATCCTTCCTGTAGGCCCCCTTTAGGTACTGGAAGGCTGCTATAAGGTCTCCCCGGAGCCTTCCTTCTCCAGGCTAGACAACCCCAACTCTCTCAGCCTGTCCTCATAGATGATCCCCTGATCATCTTTGTGGTCCTCCTCTGGACCAGCTCCAGGTCCATGTCTTTCTTATGTTGGGGCCCCCAGAGCTGAACGCAGTACTGCAGGTGGGGTCTCACCAGAGCAGAGTAGAGGGGGAGAATCTCCTCCCTTGACCTGCTGGTCACACTTCTTTTGAAGTTATATGCTTTTGCCCCTGAGAAAGAGCCCGTGGTACCAGAACATCTCTCTGCACAGGCACATCTGTACAATCAGCTCCCACTGATCCCTCGGTGGATGCAGGGATGGGACTACCCATGGAGGTACCCCAAGCTGGGAGTCAGCCCTGGTCTTGAGGAGGTAGAGCCACCACCATGTGTCTCACCACTTGGTCTTTGCCAGCACAGAGGACTCCACCTTCTGCAGGCATTTCCCTCCTGTGCTGCGCCCTCCTCAATGGTCTTCCAGCATCATTTTACAGGCGGGCTGTTGGACCCCGGTTTGAGCTCAACCTCCGCTCCCCTGCTTACTCAGAGGAAGGCATTTTCTCCAGGCCATGAGTCACTTTTGGAGGTATGTTCTGTCCCCCTCTCTATTTTCTCAGCACCCCTTTAAGGACTGGACAGCAGACCCAGACACAGCATGCTACCTTTGATTCCTGTACTGCAGGCACAAGATCCACATCTTTGCTTCTCTCTGTTTATTGCGCTGCACCGCACAGCATCCCATTAGCTGTATGCACAACAGCGCTCTACTGAGAGTTCATCTTTAGCCATTTGCTTTACAATCATTGGATTTATAACAAGCTTGACCAAACCCCAATCTAATTCGAAACTGTGCTAAAGCACTTTTATATTTACTTTAGTAATGAAATAAAATTTCAGTTCTGTTTTTAGAGTGATTTATTTCAGCATCGCTACTGGTACAATATCTCATTTGTGTTTCATAAATTGCCATAGGCAGGAACAAAATACTAAAACTATTTTCAGCAAATTACTTCTAAAGTTTTCCCCTATACACTCACACACACAGACTTACCTTTTCAAAACTCACCAGTGATTTTGGTGCTCAATCTGACGTCTATAAAAAGTGCCTGATGTTTAGAAAAGGGTGAATAGCCATCTTCTGACTACCCAGATCTCTCTCTAAAGTATCTTAGACAGGATACCTAAATATAATGCTAAATTAAATCACTTCTGAAGCTGTGGACAGAAATTATATAAAAATAAGATATTCATGTGATCAGAATGTGGTCAGCTAGTTTGCAGCATGGTAGCAGTGTGAGATGTCCCTGACAGTCCATGTTTCTAGCCCTAAATTGGTGAGCAGGATCTGATCTCCCACTGAAGACCAGAATAGGTGAAGAGTTCAAGGCAAGGCGTCTCCACGAAGGGGATGGAGAGGAGGCGCCTCAATTTTGAAACTCATTTTCCCCTTTGGTCCATCAGTGCCCAGATTTATTAACCTTCCCAACAGGCTGTAAAGCCCATCTATTTCCCTGTTCCAAGCTAAGGCTATTGCTAAGGGTGTGAATTGAGGAGGAGTTATTTATGGATGGTCCTTTGTCTAAGTTTACGCTGTTATTTTTAATTTATGTGGTAGGCGCCCAGTGTACTGCTAAGATGCCTAGAGATGCATTTTAAAAATTTGAATACATAAATAAATAAAAAACTCTGTACTCAAGCAGACCTAAATTATGTAGTATGAAGAGAGAAGTGATTCAGTAGACATTAGGGAAAGGACCAAAGGAGCACAGCAGACCAATGCTGTTTGCAGACCCAAGAATCCTTACCCTTGAGCAAGCAATACAGAGGTGCTATAGCTGGCAGCCCAGATTTTAGGTGGTGTTAGAGCTCATCATCCAGCCTTTTATTTGAGAGCTGAGTTCATGTCTACAGCAACCCCAAAACCATCAATGAACAGAGCTCTTCCTAAATAATCTGAATCAGGTAGTTATGTAACACCAGCTGTAGGTGGTGAAACCCTGGCCCCTGTGAAATGGCCGGGGGCTTGGCCAGCAGCTTGTAGGGAAACGAGGTTTTCACCAACTGGGTTAATCAGTTGTGTACGTCAGGTCTAACTACTGGATGAATCCGTTGTAAGGCACCCACCACTTAAAAGACAGATGTTTAAAGCATCAAAAGACATTAAGCAAATAAACATCAGCTGGCCTATCAACAGGATGACTCTGATGATGATGCAAATACTATAGTGCGCAATAAATACGGCATACATCTATAAACGTATGTAATTAGAGGTAGCGTATAATTTGTGAATGTGACGCAACAAACAATGTATCACAAATGTAACAAAGAACCAAGCCGGTCTGTGATGGGGTATCTATAAACATATATAATTATACATAATAGTGCTATAGCATGCTGATAAGATACTGACTTATTGGATATGTAATCCCAGATAGCATCCCACAAACAATGTTATGGTATGCTTGGCTAAACTATATAAGCGATGAATAGGGAATAATAAATCTAACCATTTTATGTCCTTTTGTCTGTGTTTGGTTTTAACTCAAATTTTAAGCACAGGCAGGACCAAAGGCAGAACATATCAGCACAGCATCTTGCTGTGGCCCAGGTTCACCTGGAGCAGAGGCTGCAGCAAGTGGTGGGGGCTCAGGGTCTTTGCCAGACAACATGCAAACCCCACGTCATTGAAAGCTTCGCAACAGTGAAAGCGCTGATGGATAAACTTCTGGTCTGGGTTTCCCTGGGGCAGGTTTGCACTGCAACCGCAACTAATAAATGTTGAGCTATCACTTAAGCAAACCAGCTCGGGTAATTTTACCAGTTCAGTGAGCATGGTGCGGGCTTTGGTGACCACAGGCTTTTGCTCAGGAGGCTGAGAGCCCCTGCGGCCATCGCTGCTGTAGATACTGTGCTCAGGATCAGTAATTCAAAAGGCAGCAGTGCAGCCGGCCCACTGAAGTTCTTCTGGCATCTCAGGGCTGTGCTGGGGGCTTGGCCTCGGGAAGCAAAGGCAGCAGCTTTCCCTTTAGAACGCTTTCTTTTGGGGTTTCCTGTCTGCATTTCACCCAGCCCAGGATCCAGGCTGGCATGTGGCACCCCTCCTTGAGCATGCTGTTTGTGGGCATCCGAGCATTTCTGAGGCATCCTCCCCAAAACGTGCCAAGCTGTGGCAGCGTCAACCCGTGAGCAAAGGAGACACTGCACATGCTCCAGGTGTTAAAGCATAGGCACAAAAAAAAGGATGTGAAATAGGAAAGGGTCTTGCTCCTCACCTACGGCTCCAGCTCACATGGGTCACCCAGAAGCACCTGGCTCCGGCAGCAGAGCCTGGCTAGCAGCTGCCACCCCAGGGGACAGGGACGATGACATGGATGTGTCCCCCAGTGCGCTGCTCACCCCAGTACAGCCTATTGCTCTCACCACAGCTGGGACGGGTGGCACAGCCCACAGCACCCTGCCAAGCCCATGCTCCTGCTGGGTTTTCCCCCCACTTCATGCCATCATGCCCCCACTGCCCCACTGGAAACAAACATTCACTGTGGCAATGGACACTGCCCTCTAATTTCCACCCTCTGGTTCCCAATGATGGATGATACCAGCTTGAGCAAGGAGGAGGATATATTTGCCATTAAGTGCATGATCAGAAATACCTGAAAGAGGTGCATGGAAGCTGTAATTGACAGAGGCATTGATCTCATTTGCTGATATGAAGCAATGGGCATCTTCTGTCTAAGAGAGGTTGTCAGAATGCATTGCACAATTCAGAAGTTTTATTCCCTTTGTTTTGAAAGAAGTCATTAGGAACCAGATGGCTCAGGGATTTGGTAATAGAATATGAAACCTCTCATCTCTCCATCGACCATTCAAATATGACCTCTCGTATTAGTCACAGAAAATCATCAGATTACTTGCTGGTGTCTTATGCAAAATGAGATAGCCGTCCTCTTCTGCGGCGCAGCTCCAGCTGAACAGATTTCCCAGTTGAAACGGTAGGATTTTGTTCCAGCAATTTGGCTTTCAGCTTTTAAAAAATCAGTCTTTCTGGACTGTGAACTGCAGTTAGCTCCTTGCTGGGACAGAGTTGAACAGGACTGCTGCCTCATCCGTGACTGATGCCTGCCAGTGACATGGGGAAGGGATAACTCAGAAACATGTCTTCAGGTGTACGTACTTCACAAGTGAAAGTACCTTATGCAAGATGCTTGGCCAATGCTCCTCAAAGAGAAGAGCACGTCGGAATGGGGCTGTGGTTTTACCAGGACAACTTCTCGGGGAAAACACTACTGAAAGCAGTAGAAGTGGTGAAACTGCAAAACAAAGATGTGCTTTGGCAGACTAATTCAGAGGAGAGACCTCAAATGGATCCACTGTGTGAGCAGTGAGAGGTTTGGGATAGGTTTTTCCCCCAGATGGTACTGCCTAGCACAGAGGAGCAGCTTGCATTAGGTGGTAGGAGGCAGTGAAGCAATCCTTTGGTGCACAGCACAGCAAGTGTGGGAGTTGCTGTTTCGCCAGGACTGCAGCAAGTCACCACATTTCAGATGACTGGGGGTAAAAGCCTGCAAGGAAAGTCCTGTGTCATGGTAAATGCAAGAGAATCAGAGGTAGCACCCAATGAAAAAGCACTTTTATCATCCCTTCCGCTTAGTGGAGATGCTTTGCGATTTTCGATCTCTGTGCTGCCAGCTGGAGTGCGAGGGAGGGGAGTGGTAAGAGAATATCCTTGACTGGGTCCATGACCTACACAGCGGCTGAACAAAATGCCAAACCAAACAAGCGCTCTGTTATGGTGAATGAAATGGCAATAGCATAGAACATCAGAGGCTCATAAGGAAATAAGTGTAAATATACTTCAGAAACACAGGAAAAGAGGAAAGAAACAGGACAGAAAAGCAGAGAGAAATGTGTCTTCAATCTCTTCAGCTTTTCCCACTCATGACAAACCTCTGCTATGTAAGCACTGGCTCTCATCTTGGGCAGCTGAAGTAATTAAGCTTTTAAGGAATATGTGCCCTCCTGACCTCAAAGACCAGACCGGACTCCTGACCAGTCATTCAATACTTGGTGGAAGACAGAGCATCTCTGACACTGGAGCACTGCATGCCTAATCTGCTCAGGCACAAATGTTGTTTGTGATCCTTTGCAAAAGCAATGAGCAGTCCTATCCATGGCTGCATTACGAGCTTGGGCATGACCCTCGCCGTGCCCAGCTTCCTGCCAGCCATCACCCTACTTTGGGGGCTTTGGGCAAGGCAGAGTCAGTCCATACTCTAGCAGCTCTCCTTAAAGAGATGGAGCAGATGAATAGCAGCTACTGGCAGCTCAGAGATGCTGTGAGAATGAGTAGCTAAGGCTTGCAAGGCAAGAATAAATGGCTGAGGATTGTGGCATGTTAAGAAGAATGGAGGGGCTACACTGGTCTCCTCATTTACAGCAGATGGAGCAAAAGGGAGGCTGCAGTGGCTTGGGCTGTGCAGCTATAAGTGCAGGGAACAGCCAGACCCGCTCTCCCAGATGGATACCAGCATATATTACAAAGCAGAAAAAGCCTGACATGTTTTTAATAGAGACAAAATTTGCTGTCCTGCTCCCCTTCCTGTAAGCCTCAATAATGTAATGTAAAAAAGGGAAAAAAAAGGGTATGATCTCATGCTCAGTGCTTTATCTAAAGTGAGTTGCTGATCTCAGTCCAGCTCTTAGCGGGCAGATCTAGGCTTGGTAAGCATCTGCATGCTCCTGACCTGCTGGTGGTTTCAGCGGGAAGGCCATGGCACTGAGGGCCCAGACCTTCCCCGGGGAAGCCACTCTGGTTTTGCTTTTGATTTCAGGGGCAACAGAGCTGAAGGAATAGAGACTGGAGTATTTTTTATTTATAGAGCTAGTTCTTCCCAAGTGAGGGATTAGAAGTACCGGTGGGGAAGTCTTGCTGTGTGGTTTCCTGCCAATGAGGGTAGAAAGCTCCATGCCCATAGAGGCAATGTATTCCATAAAACCAAACTTCACTTAAAAGTGAGAGAAGTAAAAGTGCTAGGAAGTAATTAGCAGGAAAGCCAGCAAAAGAACAGCTGAAAATACATTTAAACCCACCCTGAAAGGGGTTGTGCTCTTAGGACTAGTGGGGCCATCTCAAAAAGTCTTGCTTGCACTGATGTGATTGTGCTACTGTTTCATCCTTTTTGTCTGTTTATCCACTTTCCATCCCCAAAGTCCTTTGCCCGGGGGGGAGGAGAGGCAGCCACCTTGATCAGTGGTAGGGCAGAGGGCTGTGGTAAGGGGAACGTGGGGCTGAGAATGGACGTGGTTTTGTCACCCACAGGTGGATGCCCCGCGGCTGCTGCCATGGGACGGGGACCTCCCTGCGCCTGGAGAGGCAGCCAGCTCTCCTCTGCCCTGGCTGCTGTGGAGAACATCAATATGGCAAATGTTTCTATCCCTCTGCCATCTTGGCTACGTGCGGCGTATTCATCACCTTTATATTTTTTAATCTCCTCCATTTGCATATACACAGGTCCAAATGACAACAATTACCATAAAACAATCGTGTTGTCGCCCTACCAATAAAAATTGCTCTGTTAATCAGGAGACTTTCAGAGGCACCATGCCTGAAAGACCTCATTTTAAACTGGCAGGCTGAACAGGGCAGCAGATAAATTAGCCTATATATGATTGCATGCTGAAATACATTGATTTAAGATTTTTCCCATTCAGCCTGACAACTTTTCTAAATAGGCTCACGTCTGAAGAAGACAGCTTGCAGACATGATGCGAATGACAGGGCATTGCAAATATAATGCAGCACTGTGCAGAGTGAGGGAGCGAAAACATCACGGAAGGGATTAGTGGGATAAAAGAGAGGGTTAAAAATAAACAGAAGCAGGTACTCTAAACAGCACAGCTCTCAAATTTCATCCTGATTTTCTTCTTCCATTTCTAATTGCTAAGTCACTACAGGGAAAAAGCAATTACTGATCTGCTATCATTCACCATGTCATCTTTAGGTCCTCATTAGCAATTCCATTGACAATCTTAGCATTTAGCTTCCATCCTGTGATTCTGAGTGTCCTAATCACACCATGATGGTTCGGGGTGCCTGAGGAGCAGACAATAGAGACCACATCTTCCTCTGTGTTTGGAAAAATGCGGTACCTTAGGTGTGGATCGTCAGAAGTGAGTGATTGAGATGGGTTCCAGTCACCACCAGTGCTGTGGGCTCTGCCCGTGCCATTCCCACATACATTTTTGATCCTGGTCAACAACAGAAACCCTTGAGAAGGACTAATTCTTTTTTTAAAAAGCATCCTATGAAGCATCCTGTAAGTCAGCCCTATGCCATGAAGTTTTTAACTGTGTAAACTAAACCCCAGTATTTTTCTGCACCAGCAGCACGCAATGCCAGGAGGACGAAGGTGAAAGAGCTGACACTACTTGCAGCATTAGAGTGGACTCAGCATTAGATTTGATATAAAATAATATGCATATTTTGGTACACTGTGTAATACCATCTAGACTCAGTGGATTATAAATATTAAGTAACTGCTGGATTTTCAGTGCAAGGCAAAGGCAGAGAGATGAAGAATTATGGAGGAGACTTCACTGGAGACCTTACTACCCAGACAGCTTAGAAGGGCTGAGCTTGGGGAAGGTGTCCCGACCCTCGGTGGGGGTTGAGGCAGCAGATGCCTGGGAGCCCCTTGGCCCTGCATGGGCACATGCGGAGCTGGGCTGTACGAGGCTGTGCTACCAGAGCAAGCTATGCTGGAAAGAAATTCTTCTCTACCTGCAATGTACATAGACCAGCGGGGTCCCGGCTTAGCCTCCGGGAAGAGCTCCACTGGAAGTCCTTAGAGCAGCCTTGTCCCCAACCTGCCGGCCCACCTTTAGCACTTTTCCTCCCCCTGAGAGGAGCTCAGGGATCTTTGTGAGGGGCCTCCATTGGACCTCAGCCAGAGGGTCTTCCCCTCCACTCCCTGCCAGGAGCAACCTCTGCGCCCTGCCAGGCACAAGGGCAGAGCTCAGAACAGGGTGCTTCTCTCTCTCAGGGCATAAGGACACCCAGACCTGCAGGTAGGGATGTATCCGTCATTTGTGGAGTTAGTTTTTGAGGGCTGTAGTAGTCAACATCAAATATTGCCACTTGGAGGTATGTAATGTGCTACAGAGAAGTCTATGGGTAAAGCCTTCTGTAAAAGAGGTATGTGGTCCTAACAAAACCCTGACAACACATGCAATTCCTATGAAGACTGTGGCCTTGGTAACAGAGGAACTGGGAGGAAAGCAAGGTTTTTCCATGTGCACCAAAGCACCTTTGTTGGAAATTCCTTCCCCTTTGCATGCAGACATGCCTCAAAGTGGAGCACGTGAGACATGGGACCCTCACCTGAAAACTCACCTGTGCTCCTGCATACTCAAACTCAGGCCTCCCTTAGCAACAATGACCTGGTTCCTTGCTGCATTGGCTCAAGACGTAACTGGGCCTCCACTGTCCAGAGACCATGAACTTTTAATCTTCAGCCAACATGCAGTGATGACCAAGGATAGCTAGGAAAAGCCTATTAAAAACCCAACATGTACCGTTGAGTCCACTGGTGCTCTAACTCATTGTTAGTCACCAGAAAGGTTGGGAGCACTGTTATGATGGGAAGTCCTACCTGTGTCCAGTAGGGCAAGGAAAAGCTGCTGCGGGTGGCCAGCTATCAAGATCATCACATGGGCTTTCAAAACCTGCTTCCTGCTTCTGCTTGGTTACATGGCATACTGACATCTGAAGAGGGTGGGGGATCTGGGAATGCCTCTCTGACACTCCAATTATCATTTATTTGATCGTCCCGTGCCTTAGATCCTTATTAAAGCATTTCAGACATGATGCAGTTTTCTCTAGTGGACCAATAAATTAAGGAGCCATATATTTTTAGAGCAAGCATTTTGGCAAACAAATAGTCTGGCAGGAAAAAAAAAAAAGAAACTCCCGGGGAAGCTGGTATTGGGGAGAAAACATTTTTTATGTTCTGATCATTGGAAACTGCTCGTGTTGGACCAGTGGGAACAATGCAGCTGCCTGGAAGACAAGGAGGGGAGGGCAGGGGTGGGGGGCAGAGGGGGCTGCCATGAAGGCACCCCACGATTGCTGAGAGGGGAAAGGACAGGTCTGCCACTGTGAGGGATGACAGTGGGGTGCTCAGGGGTGACCCACTTTCATTTTGTTTGGAGGTATAATTACAGCACAGAGACACTGCCCAGTCATCTGGAGGGGAGATGATCCTCTTCCTGAAGCCGGAGCTCAAGGTTTGATGTGCAGAGGGAAAAGGGTTATACCCTGTGGTTCAGAAAATACCCAGAACCAAGAACTGTGCTTCATGTTCTCAACTCCTGATGGCCAGCACTGTGCACAACAAGGCCCTGCAAAGCCCCGCTGCATGAGTTCTCCCACCTCTTCCTTGGATTCAGAGCATCCATGTCCCCCGGAGGACATCCCTCCGATCCCTCCTTCGTTGCTGTGGCCCAGCACAAACACATCCTTTTGATGGGACCAGAGGCATGACAGCATTGTAACTCAAATAGCATTTCTGTCTGCAGTTGCTGGAAGTTAGATCTTTTCATCCACCACAGTTCATCTGCAACATTCTTGTGTGTGTCCTGCTTGGGATCCATGGATACTCCTCTTCCTTCAGATGGCTGGTTCAGTCCTGTCAGCCTGCAACGGTTTTGGTTCCCTGCAGGATTTGCTTGAGGTAGGAGCATCCTTCTCTTTCTCCCTGTCCAGGCTATGCACAGTCCACCGATTCTTGCAAATTCGTCTGCACAGCAATGCATTATATTTTTGCACAACCTTTACCTACTGGGGGGTTAGTTTATGCTGGCTGTCACAGGCTGTGCCTCTTTACATGCCATTTTTTGCTAGAGTCTGGATCTGAACTTCACATGACCCCTTGCATCAAGCCTTTACCTGCGGTATCTTGATTTTTTACTTTGTCCCTTCTGTCAAGACACTGTCCTCCTCCTTCCATGATTTACCTCTTTCTTGACAAGCTTTCATTCTTTGTCACACATTAATTCTGTGCCTTCCTTTAATCTCTCCCAGAAGGTCTCAGTCCAAACCCTAGTTATAACATGATCTTATCACAGACTTTCCTCCTAAAATCATAAAGGTATTTCTGCAGCTTGAGATCACTTGCCAACTATTCCTCCCTTGCCTACACATGCAAAAAGATGTATGTACATCTCCTTTGTTTCCTGTTGACATAACATGCACCATGCTGAAACTTCTGCCATGCATCTTCACAGCTAATCTTAGTTAACTGCAAATGATTAAGAACGCGCTGCTTACCGCGAGGAGCGGAAGAGCTCTTTTTCTGGCACCAGTTGCTTGTGTGTAGTGCTTGGCTGTAGCTGAGCCTCCTCCAGCTGCTCTCCATGTTTGCAGCATTTTGGTTCCTGCTGGGAGGATCTGGCTGTAGAAATGGGATCCCCCCACCCCTTCCCAGTTTAAAGCTGTCTCCTGACGTTGAGGCGAATGCAGGTCCTATCTCAGGGTCTGACTGCCAGCAACTCCCCTTCCTGGGGGTCCAGGACAGGGATGTGTCTGTGCCTGATGTGCTGATGGTTGCCGTGCTGCAAGAACGTCCCTTTGGGGATTGCTCTTACTGCTGTTCCTAAGGCAGCGCGGTGCACTGACCGTCCCGCTGCTCGGGTGGTGAGTGGGTCCGTCTCTTCTGCATATTCATTAACGGCAGTATAAAGAACAGATGGCACCTTCTCCCTTTAGTGCACTGAAATGAAGTTTGATATTATTCTCTGTTCTTTGTTACAAGCAGGTTTAAATTACATTAGAGGCTTTGAGAACTGCAGTACACGTCATCCCTTATCATGCAGGGCAGGGAAAATAAACATCGTTGGGCTCGCTACCCAGTGACTCATTTGTAGGAGAAATTTTACGCTGGGGGATCGGCTCTTGGTCAGTGCACATCCAAGGGCCAGAGCACTCCTTCGCTTGCAGAGACAACTGAAAGGGTTGATAGGGCTGTCAGGGACTGCCAAGATAACAGAGTTTTGCTTCGGGGAAAATGTCCCTAAAATAGTTGGAAATAAAGGAGAAAAAGACAACCAGATTTCAAGGATATAATTAGTTATTTAGGTATTTGCATTTTCATGTTCAATCACATAGGCAGGGGATTAAATGCACATTAATCATTGAAAAGTCTCAGGATAAATATTTAGTTACATGGAAATGATCTCCAGATTTCTATTCCAAGGCAAAATACTTAAGAGGATGTTGAGAAATGGCCAGTACCCCGAACAGTTGCCAAGAAATGAGTAAAAGCTAAAGTTCAATTTTACAACAGGATCTGTGCTGTTAGCCCTGTAATTCCTGTGAATAACCTCTGGCTTTGGTGAATTTACAGCCTGACCTAAATAGTATTCAGGTTTCTGCTCGTCTTCCACACAGGAGCACATTTCACCCTTCTTCATATTCAATAGAGGTATGGAAATTTATTTTTGCTTTTTTGTTTTCACCCAGAAATTTTGCTTCACTGTAAAAGCATTTACTTCTAGTGA
Source organism: Pandion haliaetus (assembly GCA_013401275.1). Classification (NCBI taxonomy): domain Eukaryota; kingdom Metazoa; phylum Chordata; class Aves; order Accipitriformes; family Pandionidae; genus Pandion; species Pandion haliaetus. The sequence goes on along the minus strand of VYZV01020223.1, from coordinate 35,734 downwards.
GAGTCTCTGGAAACACTCATAGCCCCCCTGCCAGAAACATCGTATCTGCGCTCCCAATGGTAATAAAGTGGGGTTTGCTCCTATTTGGTTCTCTGTATGGCCATCACTAATTTTGTCATAATTTCTCAATGCTCCAGGCACGCAGTTTCCCCAGCCACTTTTATTATCATAGAAAAAAAAATGAGCACTTTACACATAGATAACGTATTTCAGCCAATTTGTCCAGCTACTTTAAGTATCACAACACTCCATGGAGTCAAGCCCAAGTTGACTGAAAAGTGAAGAAATAAGTTTGTTGACATGGTCCAGGAGTAAGGAGCATGTTAAACAGAGAAGCGGGAAGAAAAGCCACTTGTTCCAAGTCCCAGGCCTCTCGTCCAGGGCACACAACACCCTCTTGCCTTTACCTTTACCTGCCGGGGATCCTGCAGGAGTGGGGAAGTTGGCTGTCACACTCCTGTGCTTCACTACATTGCTGACTTCAGCAGTAGGCTTTGTCCAAAACCTGAAGCATTTTACGTTTGTATTTCACTGTTTGTAACACCACCGCTAACAACCCATCAGCTTCACTTAATTTTAGGTGAGCAGCAAAGCTTCATCTTTTATCCATATGTAATAACGGGTGTTGCTTCTTTTTTTGTTGTTGTTGTTTCCCCACTCCTTGCTCACTGGATTTGAAGTCACTGTTAATCTGGTTAAATCCAAGTTGATTAAAAATGCAGCTAATGAATAAAACTCAAGAACCTGTCAGCAGCACACACAGCCTTTCTGCAAAACTCCTGCAAAGTTCCCTCTGAGTTCCAGCCTGCCCTCATGCATTACTGGCAAACCACCATCTATATTGTTATTCATCCAAAAAGCTGTCCCTACAGCAGGCAGCCATTTAAATGCTTCCTTCCTGCTGAGTATAACTCCAGGGAGGATTGACAACCCCCTGCAGTTGTACAGCCACATGCAGAGGGCTCAGGATGCCTGAGCAGGGCACAGCTCATGCAGAGGACTTGCCCATGTGAAACGTGTCTGCCCCACCGTCTCCCTGAGCATACCTGCCTTCCCAGGGGCCAAAAAAAAGGGGCTGAAAGGAGGTACAGATATACACCATATCCATCAGAATGACACATAACACCCAAACAAAAGATGAGAATATCAAGACACTGTATTTTATATACTGGTTTATTATATATGATATTGAGTGTATTTGGCCCATCTTAGTAAAGTTATGCCTGTATGTCAGAATTCACCAGCACATTAAAAAACACTGAAAAGAGCTAAAAAAAGAGAAAAACAACTAAGACCACTTGCAGGTGTTCAATCCAGTTCTCAAGCTGTGGCCCAAGCTTGCATACCAAAGACGCTATTTTTAGCAAGGAGAAAAGTTTGAAAGTGGCCAAACTTCTTAGCTCCCAAGTTTTTAGCTATACTAAATTTTTTCATCAAAACAAGACAAGTATTCTTCTCAAATACTTCCTATGTGATCATCTTCAAACACTTTAAAAATCTTTATAGACCAGATAAGCTTGAAAATACAACATAACTGATTTCCAAAGTCCTTTGGAACAATCCACAGTGCAAAGAAAAAGCCCTCTTCCTCATTCACAGCTAAGCTGTGGTTATTAAAGCAAGCTGAAGACCGGGGAGTTTGGGACTGGGAATTCATGGGATTATTCCATGCCATATTATCAATTTCCAGATAATGATTTCTCCTGTGATCCCCACATTAGTGTTTTCTGTCTTGTGGTCCCATGATCAAACCCATAGCTGTTTTCCACATTTTAAATCTGCTCACCTTTGCTCAAGCAATTGTTTTTCCCCTTTGCTGTTAACTCAGATGTGTCCTAGAGCTGAACATGTCTCCTTCAAGACTCTCCAGCAGCAGCTCAAACTCCCAGCAGCACATCGGCCAGGAAATGGTCCAGCTCCTTCCTCCTCTCTGTTTTGCAGGACTTCTCAAAGAAAGAAGCAGCAGCCTCTGCTTCCCTGCATGAAAATGGGCATTTGCATGTTTTCAGCAGCTTTGCATGTTGCCCGGAGCAGCTGTTGCATTATGGAGCCAAGGATGGACCCAGGTTTGCTCTTTCCTCAGAGGAGGGAGCTCTGTCTTGCAGGATGAGGCTGAGGAATCCCAAGCGGAAGCCCTATCATAGAATCATAGAAGCATAGAATAGTTTGGGTTGGAAGGGACCTTTAAAGGTCATCTAGTCCACCCCCCCCGCAACAAGCAGGGGCATCTTCAACTAGATCAGGTTGCTCAGATCCCCGTCCAACCTGCCCTTGAATGTTTCCAGGGATGGGGCATCTACTACCTCTCTGGGAAACCTGTGCCAGTGTTTCACCACCCTCATTGCAAAAAATTTCTTCCTTCTATCTAGTCTGGCCCTATACTGGGCACCAATGGCTGCTGCACAGAGTTCTGCCCTCTCTAAATATGTGAGCTGAATAAAAGCAACACCAATCTAATGAGACCTGAGTCTCACCCTGCCTTGCCCCCAACTGGTCAGTGGTAGTGGATCTGACCAGTGTCCCTAAGCCTTGAAGGGAGCGCATGGTTCTTCCCCCGTCCCCCTGCCCAAGGACTTTCACTCTGGAGAGTTTCTCTAAGTCTCTGAGTGGCTGATAAGCTCAGCCTCCTCCCTGGCTCTACATGGCATATGGACTTGGGACCTTCAGAAATACCCTAGATCTGTAGTGCAGATGTACTACACGTGGGCATGAGAGATACTTAGCTCAGTTTCTCTAAGTTTTGATTCCATTTTACCATTACTGGTAAATTTACCATTTACCAGTCTCAGGAGGCTAAACTTATTTCCAGAAGGGATAAATACGTGTCAGGAGGATGCATCTAAATTGTAACAATTAACCATTAAAGATCAAGGCACAAATAGAGCTGTCTTCACGTGGGCTGGGAACCAGCAGCATTAGCGTGCATCACTATTAGCTTCCGACAGCAATCAGCCAGGGGGTCGTGCTGGATATCAGGCAGGTGGGGACCCTAACCCACAACAGGCACCTTGGGGGCCGGGCACGGGAGAGCAGCCTGACAGACCTGAAGACAGCCTGGTTAAGCTAGCTTAAGTAAGAAATACATTCTGCAGAGGCAGAGAGGAGGATTTGCACATGGTGAGCCCGCTGCAGCCAAGAAGCCTGCCTCCCCAGCCTTGGAGAAACTCCTCACAGCCATGCGAGGGACAGCAGGAATTAGGGAGGTCTGCACTCAGATATGGGAGCTTTACATGTCTACAGTGCACGATGCGATCGAGCGAGTCAGATCAGGCCTGCCATTGTCTTCATTGACCGTCTATAGACAAACAGGCACTTGCAAGGCATGGCTCGTTTCCTCACGTACCTTTGGTCCCAGCCGGCCATGCCTATTCCTTTGCCCCGGGCACTTGGAGGAGAGTGATGGTGTCAGCCTGTGCCCAGCTGCTGGCAGCACCCCTGCCTGCACCCCAAATGACCATGCTGCCCCGCAGCACGCCGGCAGCCCCTGCGTACCCCACCACCTCTGCGCTGAGGGATTAAGGGTCTTGGAGCTCGCTGAGCTTGCACCACCTTGCAGAGCGCTGGGGGCCTGGTCCTCATGGAAGTACATCATGCCCTGTGTTATTAAGAGCATCCTTCATTTCACACTGTGCTTGCACATGCATGCACACTTAGCCTAAAGTACTTTCTCTTCCATTTTACCTAAGTGTTTTAAAACCATGCAGTGTGAGGGAAGACCAAATTGAAATTGCTTGTAGCAAGAATTGTGCAATGCATCAGCAAGCGTTGTGTGTTCTAGGGTGAATGGTATTTACTCTACAAATGCAGCCCAGCCTAGAATATAAAAATATTTTATAGATAGCCATGATATATAATTAAAAGCTGGAGGTGTCAGTTAGAAGAAACTGGGAGCCAAAGGCATGTTGAGGGGAAAGTGTTAATAAGGGCAGAGCAGAGGCAATTTCCCTTCTCTCCCCAGCAACCTGCCGGATCAGGACTTTGGGAGAGACACACTGCCCCTCCCCTGCTCTCCAGACATGGCCTGGCAAAAATATGGAAAAGATTTTGCCAGTCAGCAGAAGGAGGTGCAGCAACAATCTTGGCAGGGACCTTTGGACGACCTGGAGAACTTTCTGGAGAGGACTTAGGCAGGGAGGAGGATCGACCTCTTCTTCTCAGCCCCATCCCACACCTGGCTTTTCTGCTCATTTCTCCCTGCCCCATCCCCTCCCCTTCCAGCCCTTCCACCTGGGAGGATGCTGAGACAGAGACTTGCTTTATTCATGCAAAGGCTCTGAGAGAGTACAAAGAACTGAATCACACCTGAATCAACGCCACACTCCCCAGACATCAGGTGGCTTTCCGGCACACCCACCTACTGTGTCCTGGGACCAGCAGCAATGCTGTGTTTGGCACTGGAAACATGGGGACTGAAGGGACCTCTCTTGATTGTCCAGACCATTCACACACTGTCAAGGAAAACCATATCTCCGTCAAAAGTTTGCCAAGCTGCTTCTCTAAACTAGTTAGGATTTTTTATTTTCTTTTTTGCCCCCAAAGTATTATTTGGTTGTATTTATTTGTTCTGCATAATGTTATGACAAACTTTGAAGGCAGCAGCTGAATTTCCGGGAGAAAAAGAAAAGAATAGAGCAGGGAAAACAAGATACAGGCTGAAATGTGTCATGGATGTGAACTGATATCATTGCTACCCATCCTCCTGGATTACTTATGCTGCAAATCCACTGGCATGCCCAAAAGATGCAAATATGTACAGGCTTATCAGCACAGGCACTTTGGGGGAGAAAAATAATCCAACACCAGCAGTCTTCTTATTTTCATCTACCCAACCATCAGAGGAGAGAAAAGTGGGGTGGATGTGAAGGAGCCCACCAAGGACTGCTAATTTTGTGTCCAGAGCACCCAAGGCTGTGGGGCTCGGAAAGAAGTGCCTCAACCCACCCCTTCTCTGCTTGCTCCATGCCAAAAACGTCATTTCCAGCAGAGCAGAGTTCCCACCAAATTTGGAAGCTTTTTTTCCCGCACAGGTAAATTTTTTGCAGAGAGTTAGCGTAAGCAAGCTACACTTCAATTTCCTCAGCAACTTCAGTGCTAGAGGAGCTGGGATCTCATACAAATTCGATCAGTGTACTTTTAATGAGATTTCCCCCCCCCCCTTTATTAGCATACATTTCAGATCTGGAGGGGGGAGGCCAGCCAGCAAGCAGGAACAGACAATTTTTTCCCGCCTCACCCAGCACTGACCAGGCAGGGTCACTTCACAGCAGGTGCAAGATCTACATCCAGATTATTTTTGTATTTTTTTTCAGCATTTCCTAACACAATGTTTGCAGTGTTTTGTGAAATGAGTGTTTATGGAAGAATCAGGCTTTTGGTACAGATACAAAGAGCAAGCACTGACCCGGGATAGGTGTTTCTTTTATCTGCTGGCTCGTGTGCCCCATCTGTTCCCATACCCAGCTCCTGAAGGACAAAAGTCTGTCGCAATTGCTGCCAAGCAGACCCGATTCTTTAGTTCAAAAGGTCAGAGACTAATTAGCTCCCTTTTGAGATTGCCCCTCCCAGCCTTTGGGGTGCTGGATCCCACTTAGCCGACTTTCAGGGTGCCAAGTTCTTAAGCCTCCCAAGATGTGCAGGTGGTGCTGGTGTTTGGTCGCCCTTCCCCAGGGGAAATCAGTGGTAGGAAATTATATAGCTGCTACACCCCAACCCCCACCCCAACCTGCAGAATCCACCCTTCTGTGAAAACGCCAGAGAGATTTAAACAGCTTGCATAATTTCAAGAGGAAGTAGCAAGGGTACAAATAAATACACATTGTAATTGTATAACATGCCCGGGTTAAAAAAAAAAACCAAACCAAAAACCAACAAAACCAATGTTCAGAAAGGTATCCAGATCTGCTGGCAGCTCTTGGAGCCAGATGGGACTGATCTACAGAAAAGCATGGCAGGGTAAGTCCCTGCAATGCGATGGGACTGGTGAGCTCCAGGTCCAACACTACCAGGAGGGCTAATGGCTGCTTCTCCGGTGACAGCCACCGTTGTTACCCATTGCTCCAGGTGGCTGCTGGCACTTCAGTGGTTTAGCAGAAGTTGCAATGATTGCATGCACAGACAACCTCAAAAAATGACTGCTTTGAGATTTTGCTGAAACTATTTTGTATTCTTACCTTGCTTTCTGTTTTAAACTACCAAATGCTGATCTGCATGTATTAGCAAGGGCATGGAAATTTTACTTAATAACTAACATAACTAACACAATAAAAAACTCTTCCAGACAATTCCAGGGTGAAATAAAGAGCTTTTCTCTCCTGCTTGGGAGGCTTCATCTCAAGTTACCTGTAGACACATGGAAACACAGTGCCCTCAATCACTCAGAGACCCTTTCTCCGTGAGTTTGCCCATTTAAGAAGCAGCACTTGAGAAGGGAGTTCCCACCCGAAATAAAGTACTGGGCATTTTGTGGGATGGAGGAAGTACAAGATCCCTGGGGCTGCAAGAGGGAAAGGCTACAATGAAGTCAGATGGCTGGTGTCCCTGGGGCAACCCGTACCATTCCCCTCTTCTCGGCAGAGGCAAGCCCCATTTCCCCTGCAAACAAAAGGAGCATCAAACCCAGGAGCTTACACGCTGTGAGGACATTCATCCCAGCGGGGCTCTGCTCCCAAGGAGAGCAGGCACCAGGAAATTATGTGCAATACATTTAAGTGATTTACAGCTCCGTGCGTGTGCAAGCCCACTGTCAGCTCTAGTTACCTTACAGTCAGCGGAAGCTTCAAACCATTTAAAGATTTCTTTTCCAGCTCACAATACACACACAAGGTGGAAATGAAGTCTACAAAAATAATGAGTCTGGGTTAAAAGGAAAATATAATTTCAAGGAGGAAAATGCACATCACCCCACAAGACAGAAGGGTCTTAGAAGGAAACTCCCCACCCCGAACCAGGTGCTGAGGGACTGAGAGAGGAGGTCGTGGGGGCACTGGGCAGTGATAGTCCCCCTGAGCCCACGGGAGACATCAGCTAGAGGGGCACACGTGAAATGGATACCATTGGCATATGGGCACTTTCATCCAGGATGGAGAGAATCTGCCTGTTGTTAACCCCCCCCTCCTTAGCATGTGGGTAGCTAAAGGACAGCCAGTATTAATATGAATTTACTGGAGGCAAACAGCCTTCTCAGAAAAGCAGTGGCAAGCGTGGATGAGACCGACATAAATCCAGTGACAAACAGTCAATACAGAAGTCTCAGATTCACACATTTTGAGACAAATGTGAAATCATTAAATATATTTCTGTTTCTCATTACGCTGCATCACAGGGAATTACAACACTTCTTTTAACGTGCAAAAATCTTAGTTAAAGTTAAAAATTAACTTTCCTTCTTCATCTACATCTAAGCTGAACTCAGACTATCGCAATGGGCACCTCTCCAATTTCTGTTTACAGTTTTGAATCACCTTTCAGACGTCTCTTTTGCTCTCATAGCAAAGACCAACTTTGAACTTTGTGCATTACCAGGTTTGCTTCACCGGGACCTATTTCTCTTTAAAAAATCACCCAAACTGAGGCCATTTTACTTTCAATGCATTTAAATTTTAGCCCCCTTAAGCCTGGTGACTGCCTCCCTCAACTCCAATTTGGGCCCCTTCAAAGCCCAGGGGAGCAAATGGGATTCTTTCCATCCATTTCTATTATCTTTAGTTGAAGTCCTTCTTGTGCATGTGATTGAAGCACTAGGAAGTGTCAGAGTTTACTGCAAATCCTAGGTAAGCTGGAGGAGAGAACTTCTTTCACATCTCCTACATACATTAGGGTGTATCTCTGTATCTCCTTATAGCCACAATGTCTCCATAGCTAGACTTTCCAGGGGTTTCCTGTTCCCTCTCTCACTTTCCCAGACTTGGCAGGGAGAAAATGCTCCAGAGACCCCCTCTAAATTAACTACTATACAAGCATATAGGAAGAGACAATTGCTACCTCATAGTGTGTACAGCTGGGATATTTTCCCTAAACCATTGGCACACATACACATGGAGAAATAATTAAGCCCATCTAAACCCACACCTATGTGCTGGGTCAATTGGAGAATGGCCAAAGATGTTTGCAAGATCCCACTATTTTTTTCGTAAACTAATCACTCATTAGAACTCTGGAAAGCGGGTCTAACTGCAGAGGGGATAAAGTATCAGCAAAGACCATGTGATACCCAGAGACTTGCCTAAAGCTCACCGGTCAGCATGTGTCCCTGTATCCCTATCAATGCATATGGAAGACCTCTACATCCTAAGCTCAGAGACGTACACGGGCTCCACAACCCACTCCACAGCAAGCACAAACCCCTTCTGCCTTCTTGTCACACTCTCAGGGAACACACTCTCTTGTCCCTCAACTACAGGGAACAAATTTGGTTCCTTCCCACCCCGCCACCTCCACGCACTTCTCCTGAGCCTCTTCCTCCTGGTGGGGAGCTGGCAATTCAGGAGGCATTGTGTGCTACAGTGAAAGCCAGATGTTTGGTCTTGACAAGCTTGACGTGAAATGAGATTGAAACAGCATCATGAAGATCACACTTAAGTGAGCCCTGCACACGATTCTTATCTTGAGGTACAGATAAATGTAAGTGCTACCTAAACCATTAAGATTGAATTAATAGCATAGAAAATGCACTCTTTGCCATGCACATAAGTAATTAGTCTTGTATTTTGAAAATGGAATATTAATAAATAAAACTTAGCACCTTTGTTGTGGCTGTGTTTCAAACTGCTTTTCAAATTAATTAATTCTCACCAGCTTGTGTGAGGCAGAAAACCAATATTAGCCTAGTTTTTATACACTGAGGCAGAGAGCTTTCTCCAGCCTGTAAGCTCCTTGTGCAACAACATCGCCTAGCTCTTTAAATAGCATTTTTAACTCCCGGAGCTCAGGCTACTTTGCAAAGCAAATTGGTTTCCTTTCTTCGAGATGAAAGGAGCCAGGAGGAGAAGAGACCTGTCAATTCAGAGGTCTAGACATGTTTCATTTAAACCCCTGGGACTCCGGGGATGCTCGCCAGCTTTCCTGCCCAGTCCCCCCTGGCAGCTGGCAGGGTCTGGGAATGCGAGGAGGGTCTCTCCAAGCGCTTATAGCCTGGAACGAGGTGGGCACTGGGGAAATGCTCCAGGCCCTGCCTGGCGTCACCTGGGTCTGCCCAGTGGCAGCCTCATCAACAAGCAGGATCCTGAGCTGTCAAGTAGCCTTCCACACGGGACCTGCAATTTCAGCAGAAAGCCCTGCGCAAGCTTTTCTAGGGTTATTATCTGGTTCCTCTTGGCCAAGATCCCGAAACCTCTGGTCTCAGTCAAGGTGCAGCTTACAGGTCCTGGAGACGCAGACCTGAGCTACGATTTGGGATTGGCAAGCCCTGAAGCAGCTTCCTGGGGCTGGATGATCCAGGACTGGAGATGGGAGAGGTATCCTAGGCAGCCATGCAGCTCCTCCCCAAGAGGCTGCTTTTTTAATGCTGAAGACTGTTCTGGGGGTTCCTCTAACCTGCTATGCAGTGATGGGGCAGGATGAGAGCCCCAGCCACCCTCACTGGCCATGGCCACAACTCCTGCCCATGCAGCCTCACTCCAGACAAGCTGCTATGCATGGGGACACCACGCAGCTGACGATGCACATGAACAACTGACTTCTCCTGGGCTGGGATTTAAGATTAAAACATCCACAGAATTCTCTAGGGCTTAGCAAGGAGCAGGATCCACCAGAGCACATGTGCAGGCACAGACACAAGCCACCTTTGTGGAGACTCACCAGAAAGGGGCCAGTTCCCTGAGCCAAACCTGGGGCAAAAGGCAAGGTTGTTTTGGTTCACTTCTGTTTGCTTAAAGTAATTCAACGGAAGAGGTAAAATAAAAAGGGCATGTAGAATTGCTGCTGCCAGGTGACAAAGGCCATTTTAAGTAAGGCCGTGGTTTGGCCTGGCCTCACCGTGCCTTGCGGCCAGCTCTTCCCCTCACATCCCCCCTCGCACACCAGCCATGCCCCCAGCCCTCTCTCCCATTTTCTGGCATACCACTTTCCCCCGACCTCAGTCCTGTGCTGGTATCTGCTGTGCCCAGAGCAATGCAATCTGCATCTGATGAACACACAATCAGGTGACGGACTGACTGGTCCTCTTTGGTGTTGCTAGCAGGCAAAATGGAACGACTTGTCCTCTGCAGCAGTATCTCACACCAAGTAAATGGTCCATGTAAAGCACAGGGGACTCTACGTGACTACATGTTTGATTTAGCTTCTAAGTCAGTCTTGTGGGGGAGGGAAAAGCCATCAAAATTATAAACACAATTTCTGCAGAAGTATTCTATTATATCACCAGGACACAAACACAGCTGTCACCGCCCTGGTCTCTGTAGGAGTGCGGGCAGCAGTCGGATGTTTGGTATGTCAAAATCTATCAGCCACGTAAGACCAGAGCAAGCTAGAAGCAAGTTTCTCAGTGTCACAAGCCGACGAGGGGTTGAGGGACCCCCAGAGCAGCACGTCAGCTCTAACCACCACCTGCAATAAGGGATGCATACCCCACCCTGCACACTCGCTCTCCCTGGCCCTGGTATCCTCCCCGCTGACCAACTTGCCCATCCGCACCTAGCACAGAGAGCCCTTGGGGATGAGAGGGAGCAGCACGGAGCCTCTGCTTGCAGCTGCAGATCTTGCTGCAGCTGCCTGAGAGTGAGATTCAGGCTGCTGCCAGGAGGGGCTTCCCCCTCCTCACCATTCTCAGCAGCAACAGGTGATTTCTCTGCAACAGGTATGCAGGGAGGGACTCACCTGCTTCCACCTCAGCTAGGGAAAGGCAACAGGCTGGGGGGGTTCAGATGCTTTTTGCAAAAAGGAAAAGAAAAAACAAAAAAAAACCCACCCAAAAAAGGAGACCCCCCCATTTAAAGAAAATGGCAAAGCAAAGCCCCAGAAGACTTTTGGTGGTCTTCCCAGCACCTCCAGTGCCTCTTGGCTTCTGGCAAGCCTGTGCAAGCAGAGCCATGTTCTGCAGCCTCCCCTCCTCGCCAGAGGTTGCACTGGCAAGTCCTCATGGTGCTTGCACACCGCATCTTGGCTAACTGGGTCTTAATTTGTGAAAAAGCCCCACGGGGCTCCTCTGAGAGCAAAGGCCAGCAGAGCTCATGAGCCTGTTAAGCAGTTCAAGCACTATGTGAGACCAAGGCCGGAGGCTGTCGAGAGACAAGACTTAGGGCCCCCTCTCTTCTGGGCTCTTCACTTACGTAGCAGGTTTGTTCAGGTTGAACAGCAACAGCATGTAATAGAGCAGTAGCTGCTCCCTTTTCCAAATGATCATTTAGCTTGGGTTTGCCAAGCCATTCATTTCATGCTTATTAAACTTAGGAGTATTGTTTTGTCCAGACTGCCAGACAAATTAACTTTTAAGAGGGGTCTATATGGATGTCTGCAAACTCCCTTAGACACAAAGCAACTCTTAAGGAATATTTAATGAAATATGTAACAGTCAGTTTATCTATCTATAAACTAACACATCATTCTGGACAACAGCTCATTGGAAGTGCTGTGGGTAATTCTCAGGAAAAAAAATGAATCATCTAAAGAGGCAGGTAGGGAGGAGAGTAGGATGGTCAGAAAACTCTAGAAGATTCATCTACAGAAGTGCTTATTACTGTGTGGAAAAGATTTACCTCACTGTGGAAGGAGCTGCAGCTTACAAGGATCCTCACACGTAGCCCCAGAGCTCACCCCCCCCATCAGCTGTGCTCATCAGCCCTCTCCTTCCTGACGATTAACATGTTTAAGAGGCTTGGTACCCCTACCCAGCCCCCTGCCAAATTTCTCTGAAAGGACAGAACTTGGATCAATATTGTAAGAAGCAAAACCAAAGTCCAAACTCTGACCTCTGCTATCACTTTAGAAAAGCACATGGTGCAAAGGGCAGCATTCCCCCTTCTGTGCTGTGCCCTGTACCACGTGCACAAACATCCCTTGAGGATGTCGTGTCCCAGTCCTGAGAAGCTCACAATGCAAACTTGGCATGGCTTCAGGAGCTCCCATAAGTATGATCTTCTATGCGGCTGTCACAAATCTTTTCGAAAAGGCTCTAAAAACCCCATACCAGATCCTTGCACAGTGCACCAAAACCCAAGCATCGGACTGCAGTGAGCTGCAGTAAGGAGGTGGCAGTTTCAGGGCGCTTGGATGACAGTGTCATCCTAAGTCACTTGGGAAAAGCCGGGTGGAAAGCAAATTCCCTGAAAACTGCCTGGGGCCAGAGATTCTCTCTCACGACATATTTGCACGCAGGCTGGGTCTCCTTCTTAACATACTTTGCCTTTTGTCTTATTTTTCTGGCTTCCAACAACAACCCAAATGAAACGCTGGAAACAATGAAAGCATTAAAGGAAAATGTCATGCCTATCAATATATGCCTTTGTGGCTCTAGGAGTGGAGAAGGCGTGATGTCACTGGTGGGAATAGCTTAAAATTTTCCATTGAGAAAAGGGATCTGCCTTTAACAGAAGCAACACATCCCGAAATATGCACTGTGCCACCCAGTTACACAGGAGAGCACTGAGCTGCGATGCAGCACAGGCCAGGAAGCCAATTTAATTCAGAAGTTACAGAAGCACCTTGCTCTTATTCACCATAGGGGCATATAGCGGTGACGTGTGCAGGATTTAATTCTGTGAGCAAAGACACTGAGGGCAGCATTCTCCGTATACTGATAAAATAAAATAAAATAAAATAAGATAAAATAAAATAAAATAAAATAAAATAAAATAAAATAAAATAAAATAAAATAAAATAAAAACAACCTACCCAGCAAGTTATATATGAAATGCTGAGGCCAGGTGTGGCGTACGTAGCTCTGCAGCTGAGCTCTTCACTGGGCTGTTGAGTTTAACTGTACGACTTTCCATCAAACCCAGTAACAAGTAATCACAGAAGTTTGTTCCCTCTCACCTGGGACCAAGAAATTGGCTGTCTGATGGACTCCAGTTGCTTTCAAGGGCATGTCAAAGGGATGAGTCTACTCTCCCAGTAATGGAGTTGCTAATTTCCCGGGTTGACTTTGTTCTGGATTGGACTGGAAACAGCAGCCTGGTCCCTTACAGCTGGCTGGTGATTCAGAAAGCCGCCCCTCATCACCTCCCAGCTCCCACGTTTTAGTTGCTCAGCTATTTTAAGTGTATTGCTTAAGAGCTTTCTGGCTGGGGGGGGTCTCTGTTGTGACAGGTACACTGGATTGAGATCAGATGAAAAATTTTTGAATTTGGGAAGGCCCAACGCTGTGATGGTTAATTTTGGATCCAGAAGTCACACTCCTGAAATTTCTGGGCCCGTGGGATGTGAAATCTGGTTTCAGCAGCTACAGAGGTCTAGAGGTGAGGTGGGGACTTCAGTTCTGGGCTGGGTGAAAGCTGCTGTAAAACACTTCATCACCTCTTCAGCTCACTAAAAACCTGAGACTTCCCCACCTGGGGATAAGAGTGAAAAAGCACTCTCAGACAGCAAAGTTCTGCCAAGCCTTCTGGTTTTCCTCTCTACAGGCAAAATTTCTGCTCTTTTAAGGAACAATTCTGGAGGAAAATTAGGGCAATTTACAACGTTACTGCAAACTTCATAATGAGAAATTACAGGCTCCTGGCAATTTGTGCTGGGATATATAGAAATATATGGACTTTCATGCAAACGAACGATCTACTGGGCTTTTGTTGTTGCCGTTGATGAAAGGCACCAGCAGGTAAGAAACAAGTCAAGCAGTGAACCTGCCTGCCTGCCTTTGAGGTCATCCTCTCTCATTTGCAGCATGGCAATTTCTTGCTGCTGGAGATATCCCCAGGTCACAAACAGAGAAAGACAGCTCTGGCTGAAGCATCAGCAAGTGCTAAGGTACAATTTTGTTCCAGGAGAAATGATATTCTGAAAATGTCAGTGCAGGGCTCAGAGCATCTGTTTTCCCTGCCCAGACCCAGCTGAGCTGGCCCTGCATGAGCTGCCTGGCGTGGGAAGGACACGACCAGCTTTGGTGCGCCTCTCTTAACACACATTAAGTTTAGCCAACAGAGGCCTTGAGCTGGCTGGAGCACTTGTGCAGACAGAGCTACACCCTGCTCCCCTGCGGCTGTACCTAAACAGTGGGGCAGGTCAGCTCTCTATTTACCGTGGTCTCTGTCCTCAGAGTGGACTGGCACATCCCGCAGCTCCCTGCTTGCCCGCTGTCGTGGTTTCGGTTTCAGCTCAGTCGGTAACAAAGCACCATGAAGCCGCTCACTCACCCCCCACCCCCACACCTGGCCACGTTGGGATGAGGAGAAAATCCAAAGGCAGGCTCGTGGGTCGAGACAAGGACTGGGAGGGATCACTCCCCACTTATGGTCATGGGCAAAAGACAGGCTCAACTGGGGGAAGAAACAAAATCCATTTAATGGACTACTAATCAAATCAAAACCAAGGATATTAGGAAGGAAAACCAAACCTCAGAACACCTCCCCCCCACCCCTCCNCGTCTCTGCCGCTCCTTTCCTCAGGGGGAAGATTCCTCACTCGTCCCCTGCTCCGCCGTGGGGTCCCTCCCATGGGAGACAGTCCTTCACCAACTTCTCCAACGTGGGTCCTTTCCGCAGGCTGCAGTTCTTCCCGAACTTCCCTGGCGCGGGTCCTTTCCGCGGGCTTCAGTTCTTCCCGAACTTCCCTGGCGCAGGTCCTTTCCGCAGGCTGCTCTCCAGTCTCACACTGCTTCAGCGCGGTTTTTACCATGGGGTTACGGCCATCTTTGGGAGCCTCCGCTCCACCATGGACCTCCATGGGCTGCAGGGGGACAGCCTGCCGTCTCACCACGTCTGGCTGCAGGGCCATCAGCCTCCTCAGGCGCCCCCTCCTCCCCCTCCTTCTTCACTGACCTCAGTATCGGCAGAGGTGTTCCTCTCACGCTCCAACCCCCACACACTGCCGGTTCCCCTTCCTAAATCTGTTCTCCCAGAGGCGCTCCCACCGTCAGTGATGGGCTCAGCCTGGGCCAGAGGTGGGTGCGACTTGGAGCCGGGGGAGCTTCTAGCAGCTTCTTACAGGAGCCACCTCTGCAGCCCCCTCCCCCACTACCAAAGAAAACCGCGCCACACAAACCCATAACACCTGCGTACATGGGTTTCTTTGTAATGTAATCGAGCCCACTGGAGGGACTGCTTGTGGACCTGCATCTTTTCGCAGCATGCATAGTGTGCTGTCCCCACTGTTTAGATGCTGCAAATCCTACCTGCCCTGTGAACTGACCCTTTCTTCAGGATAGATGATTTCTGACTCATCTACCCCAAAAGTCAAATTGCTACAGCTAGAATCCACTGAACGCTCCTGTTTATAAAGCAAAGGCCAGCACAGCTCACATTTCCAAAGCATAGCTGGGTCTGGTTTAGAGAAGGAGCAATGAAGTCATAACAACTTCTTCTATCATTAAATTCAGATGGCCCAGTTTGGGCATGTTCAGGAAGCAAAACAATTGAGGCTGAAGTTAACCAGACCTTTTCCAGGGTAGATTTGTACTGGAAAATGCTACAATTCTTGGTTGCTAAGGTTCCTTCACAAGGCTCCCTTGCAATGCTAACAACTGAAGGGTCACACCAAATGTCTACCATATGCTGCACAGGCACAGTTTCCTCTCAAGGTTTTCATTATATTACATTTTGAAAGTTTTCCTTTAAGATTTGATTCCCTAGGCTGTTGTTGGAAGTAGATGTAATTGTATCGATGGAAGGAATTTCACCTGCTCAAATCAAGTTTTGAGGGATCCAGACGTAGCTGGGCTTTTTATGTTGCCTAATAAGCATTCCACCCCTTGTCCCTCCAAGGTATGGTAGTCATGCTTCTCATATCCTTGCATATACCCAAAGTACCCCTGGCTGTGCTGCACAGGGCTAAGGCAACACAAGAACCATCTGCTTACTTAACAGAAGTATGTAAATGAATGTCACTACCACCTCTAATGTCACGCAAAAGTCAACAT
Organism: Pandion haliaetus; assembly: GCA_013401275.1. Classification (NCBI taxonomy): domain Eukaryota; kingdom Metazoa; phylum Chordata; class Aves; order Accipitriformes; family Pandionidae; genus Pandion; species Pandion haliaetus. Next base: position 19,728 of record VYZV01020223.1, on the reverse strand, counting down.
AGAAAGATTATATTCCACCAAAAGTCTTGGTCTGCAGGTCACTGTCCCCCTGCCAGCCTCCTCCAGCTATTCCGGGAAAGTCAACAGACCCCGACAGGTCATCTCTTCCAGGTGGGTCAACAAATGATACCACTGAGTTCTTTCAGACTTTTTAAAAGCATAATTTTTCAAACTGGGAAAATATATACTGAGCAAATTTCATCCTAGCTCAGACACACTTAGCCAAATTGCAGTACAAAAGTTTCTCTGTTTGTTACGTTTCTCCATAAAAGCTTTGCAAAAAAGACTAATCCACGCTTTTAACCGTACCAAGTTGGTAACAACGTACATCAGCCAATTCTATATTTAAGTTTCAAATTTTGAGTTTCTACACATGCTGAAGAAAGCTTAACTGTCACAATTTGTGGACCACTGTCAAAACCTGTAGCTTTTAAACATTTTCTTATGCAGCTCCTGAGTTTTGGGCAGTTGCAATTTCAAGAGCTCTATTCTCAGTGAAGTTGTGGATCAAATTTAACAACCAAATCAATGCAAACAAAAGGCAGCAGGTCAGGTAACTCAGAACACAAATGCTTGGGAGCCCACTTACATTATTCTCTGCACAGACAACTTTTCTTGGAAGTACCCCCTCTGAACAATTCAAAACCACATTACTTTTGTTATTGTAAGGGAGGCATAGTTGAACTCACAGAGATTCAGGCTGAGAAGAATTAAAAGACTAGTTTTTACAGTGACGCATTCTGCTTCCTGGCTAAATCTGGCCTTAGGTCTTACTAAGGACATGTAGAAAGTGTTATAAACTCTCATTTGATGTGTAGCATAAAGGTTTGGTCCTATGTTTAGTTAACAGTATTCTATTGCTGCTCACGGCCATGGTAACTTTGTCTAGCTGTTTTAAGATATTTCTGCAGCCATTGGAAAAATGGAAATTTTAATATTCCACTTGGGTATAATAGAAACATGAATACCAGAAGCTCCTGAAGCAGAACTCATCCTTCAACTCATGGGTGGAAGCAATAACTTCCTTGACTTCATAGCATTGTTGAAGAGTCAATAAACTACCACCTCAACCTCCACATACTCTAGAGAAGGATGAGACTTTAATTTCCCTAAATGTTCCCATTTTATGGGACATGTAGTAGAGAGCTTGAGAACCATGGCTTCACCTAGACATTTGGGTGTTCACAGCCAGTGAGCACTACACCAGCACTCACTAGGTAAGGAGGATGAGGAAACCATCAAGGAGATTGTGTGGGAGGTACACAGGCACTCCCCAGTCAATCATTATGTACTTACTGTTTTTAAGACCTCTGATCATACTCAAACTAACTCTAAAATAGGGGACAGATTGCTTCAGGATGTCCCTCAGCCCTTAAGAAATTTTTAGGTATTTTTTTTCCCATCATGGCTAATTACAAGATATGAGCCAATGCACAAAGACTGTCTTTTTTTGCAGCCATCTTATTCTTATCTAGCCTTGTTTATTTAATGGTGTCTTAATCCAAGCTAATCACGTCCCTAGCAGCGAATTATGTTCAAAATGACAATGAATTACGTTAGCAGGAGGATAATCAGGGGAGAGCAATCTTATCACTTCTACTTTTTTCAGCATACCTTAATCAAAAACAGCAATGAAGAAGACACATTGCAGAGCACAATATGAGAGGGGTAAAGTATTGCTGAACATACCTGGACCTGCATAAGCAAGCGTGAAGACAGTGTAGGTCCCTCCCATCAGGGCTGTGCCTTCAGGTTTGTACTGACTTCAGGGCAAGTAATGCAAGGCTTGTAGGAAATGCAGGGGAGGGATGAGGAGGGGGTTGAAGGAGGCTGGCTAAAAAGTGTTACCTGGATTTGAAAGCACATTCAGGATCATGAATAAATTGTAATTTATTAGTCCAGTACTAATATTCTGCATTAGACTCCAGAAAAGTTCTTGATGGGTCAGTACCACATTGAGTATGGCTGGGACTGTGCAGTGTTTCTTTTACTGATCTAAAGAGTGGAAGGAAAGAGGGTACAGGGGGAGGAGCAGAATCAGTGTGTTAAGACTTGTAGTGTCTCAGCAGATGCCGAGGACAAAGACACAGCGCACTGCAGAGCTGCACAACCCCTTCTGTCCCCCAAGCTGTTCATCTTCCAGGGAGGCACAGTATTCTGGATACTGGGTATTTGTCAGACTTTCAAATACCCCAACAGACAGGCCACATGTCAAACACGCTATTTGCCAGGAAGCACTTTTATTGATTTTTTTTGATAAGAGAGTAAAATATTGGCAAAAGTTTATCTTGCTCCTTATCATGAGCATCAACACAGAGCAAATTTCATGCATTAGTTCCGTACTTTTTCAACAATAATGTAGAAAGCTTAAATAAATTCATTCATCTCGCAGCAATGTTGTTTCTGGAATAGCTGCTTTGTAGCAGTTATTCAAGTACTGAGAAGTGACAGATCAGCAGCCAAACAGCACAGCCAGTCCTGGCACTCAGAGGGGATTATCTGGGGCTAGAGAACTGCCCCATGCAGAAATGGGTGCTAGCAACAATTTGCTAAACTGATATGCTCTGTCTCAGAGTTGAAAAGTACCCAGACCCTGGGACCCTTCCTCCACCTGCCTGCACACTGCTCTTACTTGCTTCAGCCTGAACGATTCAAAACCATACTGATGCAAAAAAGTACATTTTGTCTTCAACAGTTTCACATCTGCCACAAACACCATGAGAAAACAGGGTGAAGCCTTCTCTGCAGTGGGAAAAAAACCTTAACGGACAACTCTCTTTCAGCAAGTCTTAGGGAAAAAAAAAAATGCTCATAAAAAGGCAGTATTTGAGAGTCAGCCTAAAAGAATGCAGGCTGGTATGTTTTGGGGGGAGGAGAAGGGAGGAAAGGGAGGAGTACAAAGTAAGAGGCACTTAAAGTCATGAAAAAAACTGAGAATCAATAAACAGACTGAAGAACAGTGAAGAAAATGCGCCAGAATTGAAAACAAAACAAAAAAAAACCCTCCAGCCCTGGGGGATTTGTACTGCACATACAGATGCAATGGCCCAGGAAAAGAAAAATCAAGGGATCTGAAACTGCAGATGGCTGTGGCCAAAACCCTACACATCTTTATTTCCCAACTTTAGAAAAGACCTGAGAGCTTATTTCCCATATCCTACCTTATGGCAAGCTCTCTAGGACTGTGATCAAACCTTGAAGATTCGGGGTAGCTGTTTGCTGCCACTCTCAAGGGCTATACCTCTCTGATGGAGTGGGAAGGGACCCTGCAACAAAAGGAGGCTTAGGAATTTGCAACCATGCTTTGTATACCCTGAACGCTCTCAGCACCACACCAAGTTTTTAAGAAGCGTATGTAATGGAATATATTCATCTGCTTGTATTTCTTTCTTCAAAGTTTGTTGCCACAAACCTACTAGGCTTCTTAAAGCTTGGGGTCCTCTATTTCTAAGACCCTCTTTTCCTGTTGGGGATGTGCTTTAGCTCCAGGCTGAGCACAGGGAGATCAGGCAGTGAAGCTATATACAACACTTCCATTGATGCCTGCTACGATGCTGAGGAGAAAAAGAAGATAATGTCACCAGACCCTGCTTATGTCATGAAAATGCATAGGCAAGAAGACAGAGCACATGGAAAAGCATCTCGTCTCAGCACAAACATCCCCCTCATTACGGCAGGTTTCCTTCCACAGGGATACCAGCTGTGTTATCGGTCCGTGGGTGGGTTAATATTTCTTGCATTAAGAGCTCAGCTGTGGGCTGGCCCACTCCAGTAGCAGTTTCCCCCATGGGACTCCGTGTATGACTGCAGTGAGCAGGAGCCAGTGCCTTCGCACTCGAGCATATTGATCTAGTCCTGGAGGAGCAGAGAAGAACCAGAGCAAAAGTCTTGCTTACGCTTCAGAGCGAGTTTTCCCTCGACCCAACTCGCTCACCGCAGGGACCTCACCCAGCTTGCAGCAGACAGGTCTCAGTGCCCGGCCTGGAGGCATTCAAGCAGTTGACCCTTGTGCACCACGAATCCCTCCAAGGTTTGGGACCTGCTTTCGCCCAGGTGTAGGCATGGGACCAGCACCCCATCCAGCCCATGCAGCTCACTCTCCCTTGACAGGCAGCCTGTTGCTGCCTTCTCTCTCTGGAAAGGATGCCAGATCAAGAGCCTTGCTTTAAGCCTGGTTTCCAGGGAAGAAAAAGTCCACGTGATTTTGCTCTGTGCATGCATGAATGCCTGGATTTCCCTTACCAGGTTTTGAATCCATCAGCCCACTTTTGTCCCAGGTTTGACAAAGGAGTATTTCCAACTGCACTTACCTGCTGGGCTAAGCAACCTTGGCGGTGACACAAGCAGGGGTACCTGGTGGAGCATGTCCCATGTGCACATTTCCCTCCTCTGGAAACCAGAGCCTGGGGCTGGAGGGGAGAGGGGCACTGATGTTTGGCTGTGTTTTGCCCCCGCACAGGGTAAGAGTAAGGCCATGGGACCCAGGAATGCAGAGGCTTGCGGGGTTTCGCAGTCCAGAGGCAGACAGAGATACCCAGCTTCTGCAGGTTTTATGGGAACAGGCAGCTGGGTATTCGCGCTCTCCCCGGGGCAAAGACCAAAGCATGAGGTCATGCTTTGTCGGCAGGGAACTCACATGCCAGAGAAAACACCATGGAGACAGACCTCGTAGTGCTCCAGCTTCAAGAAGAGCTTCAGCTGAAACTTTCATTTCCTTAGGCATCAGAATCAGTCAACACCAAGACACAGATCTGTAGCAAACCATCCGGTCATTAACCCTTTTACTTGCTCCTCCTCCTCTTCCTTACCCAGTCCCCCAACATGTTCTGCCAGCCCACTCCACTTCTGGGGTATAAAGCTTAAGAGGAAAGTGATGTCACATCTCATCTGCATAAAAGAATACATTTTATAGTTTATAAATATTTTCTCCCCTGCACATCTTCACATGTGCCACAGGCTTTTCTCCAGGCCTCAGCTCCAGAGCCAGGACTCTCATATCCCCTAGAACGGAAATCTGAAATCACAAAACAATCTCATGCATTTTTCTTTGCTCTGGTTTCAATCTCCCTTCCCTTTTCCAGTGTATTTCCAGTATACGAAGCATGCTTCCCAATGTTCATTTTCAACACTTTCTTCCCTATTTCCATTTTAGCATATTCCTTCTCCTTGCTCTTTCTTTTCCCCTGTCTTTTGTCTACCAGTCCTCCTTTCCTCCTTCTGTCCTATTTCAAAATCTCCCTATGAGCCAAGCCTACGATCTCTAAAGGGTAATGCTGTCAGCTTTAATAGGAGCTGGATTAACTCCCACGGCTTTCATCTTCCCATCATTTTTTTTTCCTGCATCCTCTGTCTGTCCTCCCCATCCCAGTTCCTGTCTCCATCTCCGTCTTCTCTGCAACTTGCTTGAACTTTTCTTTCCATTGCTTACCTCACACCCTTCTGCTCCAGCCCCTCCTCGCGTCTTTCCTGCTCTTTTCCATCTATCCATCTCAAGGCAAACAATCTGCCTAATCTACCATCTAGCCAGCTACTGAGCTTTCCAGTCCACACCCACCACCGTTGTATGTGAACACCTAATATATATTAAGATTAGGATCTCTCTTGTTCCCTCCCCCTTCCTTTCCAAACTATGTTGAAAAGGCTGGTGTGTGGATTTTTCGGTAGTTCTGCCTCTTCCCTCCATGCCCCTCCCTATCTCTCCTGGAGAAACAGAAAGCCAGAGATGTGGGTTACAGAAAACATGTAGTTAGCACTTACCCTGTTAAATACAAGAGAGCTTTACTGTCTCTCTCTTTCTCCCCAAAAAGAGGACTTGAGGCCTGATGTAATGTCATCCAAATCAATGGAAAGACTGAGATTAAACTCCCCAGGAGCAGGAACAGACCCCTGGGAGAAAAGATTGACTGGAGATGTGTGAAAAAAAGAAATGGATGAGAGAGAGGACTGCAGAAGATAGGGGAATAAAGGGGGATATTAGAGGTAACCCTGAAACCTGATCTTCTCCCTTGTAATCGGGATCTCCCTTGAAATCTGTACTTCACTAAAACAAATCAGTACTCCCAGGAGGGGTTATTCTAGGAGGCTGACCTAGATAGCAGGGTAAAGGGGGATCCACCCATCATGATCTCAGCTATTTCTTTCTCATAGTTCATAAGAAAGTCATTTTCCCACAGCCACTCTTTCTCCCAAACATCTGTGCTATTCTGGGAAATAAAGCAGAAATGGGCAACTTTGTGCTTCACCCAAACTGGATCACAGGAGAGGTACAAGCAGGTCTGGGAGGGATTCAATAGCCCTGACAATAGCAAAGAGGAGTGGATCCTGGTCCTCTCTGTCCCCAGAACCAGGAGGAGAAGACAAAGAGAGACCCTTACTGGAGTTCCTAGTCTTTCTGTGGGGCCAGGAGGGAAAGGAAACAACAAGAAGGGTAGGGAGATACGAATGTCTCCTATCCTCTTCCCGGATGTGAGAGAGAAGAGGAGATGGGAAGCGAGGATGAAAGCCTCTTCTAGGTCTCTCTGCGGGCTGTGAAGCATCCATCTGGGAAAAGCAGTAACATTTAGGGTAGTGTGCTGGGGGCAACATGGGGGAGCAGAGGACTGAACATAGCCCGGCAGCCCAGAGACTTCTTCAGTTCCACCGTGGAAGAGGGGCAAAGGTGGGGGAAATCTACATATGTGTTTTAGAAAGCATGCTTCCAGCCCTGGAAGCCTGGCTAGGCTGCTGCAGGCAAGCACTTCTCCAAAACACAGGGGCTAAATGCAAAAAATGCAGACAGGAAAACCACCCCAAGCTGCCAACCAGCTTCTTTAAGAAGGAAAAGGAAAGAGAGAGGAAGAAAGAGAATATGTAGAAGGCGAAAGAAGGAAAGAAAAACAGGGTCATAGAAAATTTAATTCAAAATCTCTTAATTCACCAAAATTCAAATCAGCTATGTTCTGTTAAATAAATTGTGCTACTAAGTTAGAACTGCCTTGACTTGCCTTATCTAGCCACCACAGTTCTTTAAGTGCATCAGCAGTACATTATGTGCATTTGCCATGATGTCTTTGCAATCAGAATTTGGTTTCTGCAGGTTTCAGTTCTCCTTCTTTCCTACAGCAGGAGCCAAGGTGGAAATAAGGAACAATTCTACTCATATGCTACTCACCATTTCCCCTCGCTTGATTATTCAAACTTTCTACTCCAGGCAGTGTAGTTAGCAGCTTTTTCTGCCATGTTGAGGCTTTGCAGCAGGTACAACATGACACCAGTTACATGTCCTAATCTCAGTCCATAATGCTGAATTAATATAGTGTGGTTTTCCACAGACTTCCATAAATTCAGGGAAGTACTTGCAGGAAGGAAAAGAAAGTAATTCTATGTCCATTCAGATGAATTACAACCCCAAAATGATAGCTGGAAACTTGTTTGCAAAAATCAGTAGACTTCAAAAACAGCAATGTGTAGTTTGGGAAGAAAGATTATCATGTTGACGTGCACAAGAAGGAAAAGGACTGCAGTATAAATAATGCAAGAGGGAAGGAAGAAGGGACAGACAAAAAGAACATATTCTTGGTAAAAATCAGTAATGATCATCATAGAGTTTTTATGAAAACCTATCTTCCTTGAATAGGTGAATGCATAGGAATGTACCTCAGTAGCCTAAAAATCAGAATGTTAAAGAGAAGTAAAGCAGACCATGTTTTTACCACTTGTCAAATAAAATGCAACATATTTCTGAGTAACTAAGGCAGTATGTCTGCTGGCAAAGCAGCAGTGTATAATACTGTCATCTGTATATTGGGTGAACACAGATCTGCCAATTCAGAGAAAGTGTGGCTTCCTAGAAATTAGTAATTTCATCTGATTAGTAATGAAAGGACCTTTTTCTCTTTCCTGAAAGAACGTCTCCTGGTTTTGGGTCAATTTATTGGGCCTCTCCACACATCAAACTGAAACCTAAAGAACTTGTGCTTAACAGTTCTGGAGACTGGCTGTGTCAGAGAGCACAGTTTAGGAGGCATCCTCAGAAAAGTCCTTATCTGAGAAATGCCTCAAGTGGCACAGAGAATAGCTTTTCCCCAGTGCCCAGAAACTGCCTTTCCCTGCTGCAGTGCGCTGAAGGGACCCCAGCAGAAGTGACAGATCATGCACTATGTTCAGGTGTATCAAGCACCTTGGGGGGGCTTTTCTTTCCCTCTGTAAGAGCATCTTGATTTCCTCATGGAAACTGAAGGATACTTATGTATCTTCATATATCCTTGCTGCTCACAAATAATGGAAAATACCTGTAAAATGCATTTGTGTTTCCTCTGCAGATAAAGCTGAGAGGACCGAGGTCAAACACAACTTACCATCTCTCTGACATTAGTCAATGTGTGGCATCTATACTTAGCTTTGCTCCACATCCTTTTGTATTCTCGCTACTAACCACTTATGCTTGCTGCCTTGAGGCAGGAGCAAAGGTGGCCCACTCTCATTCCTTTAAAAACAATTTAGAAAAGGGAAACAAAGAAAAGTGAAGACATTGCTCTACAACCGAAAGGATGACTTGGGAACAGATGCTCAGACAGTATGAGTCACGCTGCTTTTCTAGTAAGGGGCTCTTCCCATGCACTGGAGATGGACCAGACTACCTTTTTTTACTCTGCCATGTAAACCATGCACAGACCCAGCACATGACATTAAGGGTAACTGAATGGAAAGAAGACAGTGTATAGCTTAGCCAACAGAGACTGAACGATCAAGCATCAAAGGTAGTCACATTGTGTTCCCCACAATATGCTCTGACAGTCCACAGACAGCTGGTTGGTCATATGGTGCCAGTCTCTCTTCCCTGCTTCTAGCTGCTACTCACTATTAAAAGGAGCAGGAAGGAAGGGAAACTGCTTCTTAAAATCATGTATACAAACAATAGTTGCATCAATGCAGATGGAAAGGGATTCTGTCCAAAACACACAGTCAAAAGCAATAAGTGCTTCAGAGTCTGACAGCCAGTCTCTACTGAGCCTAGCTTTTGCAGAGAAAGCCATTGCACCTGGAGATGTCCCCTGGCCACTGAGTCAGGGGAGGAGGAAGAGGAGGAGGGAACTGGCATGGTAGCCCTCAAAGCCCAGCCCTTGCTGCAGAGGGCAAGCTCCCACCACCGTCAATATCATCAATACCAACATCCTCACCCTGCGCAGCTGCTTGGGTCAGCCCGCAGGTCGGGGCCCTTAGCCACATTTCTGATGGGAACTCTTCCCCAGGATTTTCTGGGTAAGTCATTATGTACATGCAGACCAAAAGGCCACTGTGGATGTCAAGGCGTCTTCCTCACCCTACATGCTGACTCCATGTCAGATGAGGGCCTGGTGAACAACATCCTCCCCTGCCTTCCGCTTGCCGTATGAAGGAAAGCTGGGCAGGAAAGCTGGCCAGAGTCACGTAGCCCTCCACAGCAGCTCCCTGGCCTGTGCAACAGCTCCTGGGGACTGCCAGGCACATCAGGGCTCACAACGTCCATCTAGGCACTGCTCCAGGTCTGAGATCTGGTAAAGGATGCAAAGAGAGAATAAAAACATTTAATTTCAAAATATATAGCTTTTTGTGCCATTCCCTTCATCCACCAAGCCACGACAGTGCAAAGGAACGTAGTTATCTGTGCTTTCATACCAAAGCTCTCAGCTCTCTAAAATGGTGTTTACACTCTGACAAAAAGCACCTTATTCTTGCAAGCACTGGGCTGCTTGGCATCTCTTTCAGAAAGAATTCACATACCAGGCAGGACTGACTTCAGGACCTGGGGGAGACAAATCAGGTCGGAAGATGTTATGGGTTTGTGTGGCGCGGTTTTCTTTGGTAGTGGGGGAGGGGGCTGCAGAGGTGGCTCCTGTAAGAAGCTGCTAGAAGCTCCCCCGGCTCCAAGTCACACCCACCTCTGGCCCAGGCTGAGCCCATCACTGACGGTGGGAGCGCCTCTGGGAGAACAGATTTAGGAAGGGGAACCGGCAGTGTGTGGGGGTTGGAACGTGAGAGGAACATCTCTGCCGATACTGAGGTCAGTGAAGAAGGAGGGGGAGGAGGGGGCGCCTGAGGAGGCTGATGGCCCTGCAGCCAGACCTGGTGAGACGGCAGGCTGTCGCCCTGCAGCCCATGGAGGTCCATGGTGGAGCGGAGGCTCCCGAAGATGGCCGTGACTCCATGGTAAAAACCGCGCTGGAGCAG